>JAGIQG010000005.1:25643801-25925776 GCA_024679065.1 Sphyrna mokarran
TCCCTCTGACCTTTTTAAAACAACGGTACTACGTTTGCTATCCTCCAGTCCTCTGGGACCTCACCTGTGTCCAAGGAAGAGACAAAGATTTGCGTCAGAGGCCCAGCCAAGTCTTCCCTCAACTCCCTTAGCAGCCTGGGTAAATGCCATCAGGCCCCGGAGCTTTATATGTCTTTAAGCTGCCTAACAGCCCCAACACCTCTTTCCTTGTAATCCTTATTTCCCTCAACCGATCCTCAACTTTGTCAACATCAGGCACAGACATCTGTCCATTCTCCTGCGTGAATACCGACGCAAAGTATTCATTCAGGATCTCCCCCATTCCCTCAGGCTCTAAGCATAGATCCCCTCCACTGTCCCTAAGAGGTCCAATCTTGCCTCTAACCTCCTTTTGCTCCTTACATAGGTGTAAAATGCCTTTGGATTTTCTTTAATCCTACCTGCCAGAGCCACCTCATGGCCCCTTTTTGCCTTTCTAATACCCCTTTTAAGATCCCGTCTACACTCTCTATAAGCTTCCAGCGCTATCTCAGTCCCTAGTTGCCTAGATCTAATGTAAGCCTCTCTCTTTTTCTTGATCAAGTCTTCAATCTCCCTGGTAAGCCAAGGTTCTCTAATCCTACCTTTCCCATCCTTCCTCCTTGCCGGCACATATCTTTCCTGCAGAGAGTTTAGTTTTCCCTTGAAAGACTCCCACATGTACCTCGTCGACCTGCTCTCAAAAAGCTTATCCCAGTCCGTATCTTTAAGATCTTGCCTAATCTGGCCGTATCTAGCCCTCCCCCAGTTAAATACCCTCCCTTTTGGGCCAGTCTCGTCCTTTTCCATTAATATCCTAAAGCAGACAGAGTTGTGATCACTATTTGACACCTGCTCTCCTACCTCGACGTCAACCCCCTGGCCTGGCTCATTCCCCAGAACCAAATCCAGTATAGCCCCCTCTCTAGTCGGGCCATCCACATACTGCTCCAAGGACCCTTCCAAAACACACTGTACCAATTCCTCCCCATCCACTCCTACAGCCCTGGGCACACTCCAATCTACTCCAGGAAAATTGAAATCTCCCACCACTACCACCCTATTTTTCCTACACTTATCTAAAATGTCCCTGCATATCCATTCTTCCGCAGCCTGCGGGCTGTTGGGCGGTCTGTAGTAAACACCCAACAGAGTAACCACTCCCTTCCTATTCCTCAACTCCACCCATAGAGACTCAATTCCTAAATCATCCATACCTCTCTCCCTCTGCCCTGCTATGACGTTGTCCTTAACTAATAAAGCCACTCCCCCGCCTCTCTTCACACCAACTCTGTCACACCTAAAACACTTATACCCTGGAATATTCAATTGCCAGTCTTGCCCCTCCTTCAACCACATCTCGGTCACCGCCACCACGTCTAAACTCCTCGTGAACATTATTGCCTTCAGTTCATCTGTTTTGCCAGTCACACTCCTCGCATTAAAACACATGCACTGAAGACCCTCAGCTCTCGGATATTCCTTTCTACCTCCTGGTGTTACCCTATCATCCCTCTCTATCCCACTCCCAGTTCCCGCTGTCTCCCCACCCTCCCTCCCTATTAGTTTAAACATTTCTGAAACACTCCAGCTAACCTCCCAGCTAAAATATGTGTTCCCCTCCCAGTCAACTGCTCCCTATCCCTTGTGAATAGGTGACCCTCCCTCCTGAAGACCTTCCAATGATCAATAAATATGAAGCCTTCTGACCTACACCAATCCCTCATCCATGCATTTAGTTGGAGTGTCTCATTTATTACCCAATCGGTCCCGGGCACAGGCAGCAGCCCAGAGAACGCCACCCTGGAGGCCCTACCTTTCAGTTGAGCCCCCAACTCCCTAAACTGTCTACGTAAGTCCCCCCTGCGCTTTCTTCCTACATTTTTTTGTCCTATGTGAACTATTACATTTGCCTTAGACCCTTCTCCCTTCAAAATTCCCTCTACCCTCTCTGATACATCCTGGACCCCTGCTCCAGGAAGGCAGACTACCATCCTGGAGTCTCTCTTTTCCCCACAGAATCTCCTATCGATCCCTTTAACCATCCCATCCCCCACCACTATCTCACCTCCTGCTTTCCCGCCGGTCTCTGTGGCATTCTGTTCCCCCTCACCTGCCCTCTCCATCACAGCTTTTACCCCCCCCCTTGGTTTTCTGGGAATCCTCCTTAGAGATGGCCTTTGTGCCTTGATTTTTGTTCTTGTTCCTTGTAACTGTACCCAGCCCATCCCTACTACTAGATCCTGGGGTCCCTGCAGGTCTGCCCTCCCTATTCATTGTATCCTCATTTTCCCTCACTAGACAAACATCCTCCAAGCGCAGCTCCAGCTGTCTCAACTTTGCTCGTAAACGTTGCAGTTCTAAACATTTTGTGCATATGTGGGCCTTCGGCAGACGTGATGCCTCCAAGAAGGTCCACATATAGCAGCGTACACAGTGGACGCGTTTGGCCAAGTATCATGGCATTTTATATACCCCTTTAAAGGTGATTAGGTAAGAAGCACGTTACTCACTGCGTCCTAGCCTGCGCTTGCACAAGCCCAGTGAGCTTAAGCCCTTGTTCTCACTAATTCCCGTCTCACTCCGCTGCCCGCTGTCTTACCTTGGCCTTCCTTTTATACTCCCGCGCTTCCTTCCCTGCAGCCCCCCGCGCCTACCTCCCGCTACGGAGCGCCGAAATAAACACTCTACCAAATAAAGTACAAGACAGAAATTGCAAGTCAGGATTCTCTCCAGCCACTCTCCAAATAACTCTGCTCCGGAGAACAGATCTTGTAGTCTGTCTTGCAGACTTGGCATAATTGGTGGGAGTCCATGAGAGTAGCCTGTGACTCCAGCTTGGTCTGAGTGTCTTTTGGCATCTCAGATGGATATCTGGATTTGTCATATAGATCAGGATCACTTGACTTGAACGCCTCAGACCTGGACTTCAGCAATGATTCAACCATGGTTTCCGTTTCAGAAACGCACACGTTTGCTTCTTTGACAGACTTCTACACTTACCAATGAAGTCAGTTTCTGTTGTGGCATACGCATTCAGGTCGATTGCTGAGTTTTAAAACATTGACCAGTCTGCTAAATCGCAGCAGTCCCGTAGATCATCTAATTCCTCAGACCAACATGGCACAACTTTCTTTGACAATTCTCCTGTTTGTTTTTGCTTGTAAGCCAGGAGCAGGAGCATAGCCTTGTGGTCTGATTTGCCAAAGTGTGTATGGGCAATAGAGTATAGATATTTGTGTAACATTGGTCTAGAATGCTTAGGCCTTGGTGGAATGAGACATTTGGAGGTATCTTGGTAGAACACTCTAGCTTGACTGATTGAAATCCCCAGGCATGTGAACAAAGCTCAGGACGTTTGTCTCAAGGCGACTTGTGGTGGATGATACTTTGTTCAGTTCGATGTTCATGTCCGCATGAGTGAAATGTAAACTGCAGTCAGAATAACAGGTCAACACTCACGGAAGATAATTGCATGGCATTTTAGTGTCAGATATTCTAGGTCCAGGGAGCAGAAACTCAGAAGTGTTGCTATGTTTCAACACCAAGCAGTATTAGACCCCATCTCTAATTTGTTGACGTGTGTAAAACAATGAGGCTACAACTAGAGTATCAGGTGCAGTTTTGGTCATATTATACGAAGGGCATAATTGCTCTGGAGACATTGCAGAGGTGGTCTACAGATATGCCTCAAGGACTAGAAAAACGTAGTATGCGATTGGATAGGTTGGGGTTATTTTTCATGTAAGACAGCTGAGGGGTGACTTGAATGAGATTTACAAAACTGAGGGGAGGAGATAGTGGACAAGATAAAGTTGTTTCCCTTGGTGGGGAATTCTAGAACTAGGGAACACAGATGGCCATAAATGTGGTGGGGACACGAAGAAGAACTTTTTTTTTAAATGCAGAGGGTAATGTCTGGAATTCGCTGCCTGAGTTAACTGTGGAGACAAAGACATCAAATTGCACACCTTAAGTGCTAAGGGCCAATATGCCAGGTACAGGAAAGTAGTATTAGAAAAAGCACCTAGATACCTTGGGCTGGCATGGGCAAGATATGAAGAATTACTATATGCTGTAACATTTCAATGACTCCATGGTTTAGTTATGAACTGGTCACAGAAAATTAAGTTAACATATTTCCAGTGTACTGAATCCTTCATTCAATTGGGAATTCAATAACATTTTAAATGAAGTAGTTTCAGTACATTAAGTTTCAAGTTTGTTTATTAATTAGTGACACAACTAAGCTTATGTTAACACTGCCATGAAGTTACAATGAAAATCTCTTAGTCACCCTACTCAGGTATACTGAGGGAGAATTTAACACAGCCAATACACCAACCAGCACTTCTTTCGGATTGTGGGTATAAACTGGAGCACCTAAAGGAAACCCATAAAAACACAGAACATACATATTCAGACAGGGACCCAAGCCAAGAAGTGAACCTGGGTCCCTGGCACTGTGCTAACTGCTGCACTAACCACTGTGCCACCCATTTATAAAGTCGATGTATAAGTCTCCAATAAAGCAGATAGGCAATCATCTAAGAAATGTAGAGTGTACAACTTGAATGAAAATGACAAAAATAACATTTAATTCTTTGCTGCATATAGAAAAGTGACTTTTTAGTTTCAACCCATTAGATTGTAATTCATCAGAATGGGTGAGACAGACCATGAAAACATTAATCTTGTGTAAAATATCCTGAAGATGCCCATTTGGTGTGTTATAATTACTAAGCAAGTATGGATAAAATTAACAGATTCCATAAATCTCAATTTTATTGAAGCATCTTGTAGTACAGATAAAATATTTCAGAATTTGAAAATTTGAAACAACTTGACATAAAAGTTTTAATGGCGCCAAAATTTCCCCTTAACTGAACAGCACCAATGAGCAAAAATATCTCAATCTTTCACAGTAAAAGCTGCTTGTCATTACTCAAATTACATTTTTCAAAATTACAGCAACCATTTTTGCTAACTGCAGTATGTATAAAACACCTCAAATCAATAACCCAAATGGAATATAACATTTTTATAAATCGAGGACCTGTGGATGTGCTCATAACCTCAAGACTATTTCACAAATGTCTTTTTTAAAAAAAATTATTGGTCCACGAGAGAGCTCAGAGTCTTTATGATTATTTTTTCAATGCCCCAAAAGTAACCACTGCAAATAAATTTTAGCTTATTAATCAGAATCTTATAATTAACAAAAAGCGTGGCAAATATATCAGCCACTTCACCAACAACCAGAATTTTAAAGATTTGAAACAGTTCCAAGCAAACCAAAGTTAGACTATTCAAACATGTCTGGGACAAATGCTACATCATGTTCCTATGCATTTGTACTGAAGTTCAGAAAAACAAGACAGCCCAAACTGAACCATAGAAAAATCAGCAACAACAGACTAAAACAATTATATTGTGAATTTCAACACCAATAATTATACCCCATTTTACTAATTGTGCCCTGTGGCCATGTATTTCCATCTGTGCCCAAACCATCTAAACATATACAGAATCACTACAATACAAAAGAAAGCCATTCAGTCCATTAAGTCTGTACCAACCACAATCCCACCCAGGGCCTATTCCTGCAACCCTTTATCCTGCTAATCTTCCAACACTAAAAGGCAATTTAGCATAGCCAATCAACCTAACCGCACATCTTTGGAGCGTGGAAGGAAATCCATGCAGACACGGGAAGAATGTGCAAACTTCACACAATGAATGACCCAAGGCCAGAATTGAACCTGGGATCCTGATGCTGAGAGGCAGCAATGTTAACTGTTGTACCACCATGCTGCCAAAATTCCTCAACAATTAATACATTACTATACTAACAAATGATATAGCAGAAAATGGAGAGGGGTAGATTTGGATAGTTCTCAATATCTGAATAAAGGTTTAAACTAAACTGATCTAGTACCATTTATACACTGCCTGCTCATTGTTAAATGGGGAATTCCGAGAAAAATATTTGGGGTGGATGAACCCTGGCATGTTTAAAGTAGGATGTTCAGTCTTTCCAGCCAACTAATATTTTTATTCAATAAATCAAATGGAATGTGCCAAATGTTGCAGGAAACAAAGCAGTTTTGGTAAAGAGATATTAAACAAGAATCCTAACAAATATTTACAAGTCATTAAGATTCTGATTAAACTCTTGGCAAGCTAGCCAGTGCAGTCCTGACATCTGGAGAATTGATCCACATCAGCAAATAAAGAGCTCCTGATTCTTGAAGACGTTTGACCAAAAGGAAACAAGTGAACATTCAGCTCTAAACAGGCCAGGGCTCACACCTAATGAGGGCGAAAACCTTGTCTGTGGAGAATTTTTGGCGTCACCTGTAGAAAACCTACATACTGTACATTTCTAACTTTGCAAGTGTTATATAACTGTAAACAATAAGCACTGAACTGTTCTACATGCACTTCAATATCACAGCAAGAATGGCCTAGCATAAGTAAACAGAGAAAACAGCGTTCATGCAAGATATCCAACTCCTTATTACAAGAACAGTTACATTTCAAACTTGACACAATTCTATTATGGTTACATACAGGGCCGACAAAATTGATAAAATGGTGGCAGTGTGAAGTTTGGCCCTTGCTACCCTGAACTAGAGGATGGCCACCATTTACCTTGCACTCTTTTTTACGTTTTTTCATCTTTGCTATTCAACTCTGCTGTCTCTGACAATTCTTGACATAACTAGAAAAGACAAAATTGTAATCATTGAACTGGGCACACTGGCAATCGAGGCGCTTGAATCCTTCAATTTTCTGGAGAGAAGAAAATGAACTGCGACATTTGGAGTTCTGTAATAAAGTAAAGAGAATGCGTTACAACAATGATGAGTCAGGCATTTTAAGTCCATCACCCAAAAAATCAAGTAATGGTTCAAATGAAAAGAACACAATAGTCGTTGCAACAATAAACAGATCCTGCCTAACTAATTTGAGTTTTTTGGAAGGGTAACTAAAGACGTTGATGAGGGTAGCACAGTCCAAGTTACAGCCTATGGGATCCAAGGCAAGTTGACAAACTGGGTATAAAACTGGCTTCTTAATAGGAGGCACAGAGTGATGATGGAAGATTGCTTTAGTGATTGGAAGCCTGTGACCAGAGATGCAGCACAAGGATCAGTGTTGGAACTCCTACTGTTTATATTCATTAACAACTTGGATGTGAATGTAGAAAGCACGATTAGTAAGCTTGCAGATGACACGAAAATTGGTGTTGATTGATTGGTTGTAAATTGGATAGAGCAATGGCAGCTGGAATTTAATCCAGTCACAGGGGTGTTGCATGTTGGGTGGTCTAATAAGGGTAGGATATACACAATGAACAATTAGGTCCCTTGTGAACATTGAGGAACAAAAGGACCTTGGTGCATAAGTCCAGAGATCCCTGAATGTGACAGCGCAGTAAATATGGTGGTTAAGGAAGACAGAATACTTGTCTTCAGTAGCCAAGGGCATATCATATAGGAGCAAGGTGGTCTTGGTACAACTTCATAAAACATTGGTTAAGCCACAGATGGAATAGTCTGCCCAAATATGATCGCTACACTATTGGAAGGACGTGATTGTGCTGGAGAGGGCAGAGGAAATTTGTCAAGATGTTGCCAGTGATGAGGAGAGACTTGATCAGTGAAGTTTGTTCCCTGGAGCAGAAGCAGCTGAGCATGGTGATGTATGCGTGTGTAAGAGATCTGATCAAGATATACAAAATTCAGAAGCATAGATAGTACAGATCGTAAGAAACTTTTCCCCATTTTTCTCTTTGATAGAAGTGTCTAAGACCAGAGGGCATAATTTAAAGGTGAGTAGTAGATTGTTTAGCACGGAACTGAGGAAAACATTCTTCACCCAGAGGGTAGTGGAAATGTGGAATGTGCTGCCAAAAGGATTAGCATACACTAGTCATGGAAGATCGGCAGATACAGTGGGTCGAAGGGCCTGTTTCCATGCTGTAAGACAATGTCACAAAATGGATTAGTCACCAACTATAATAAATTAGCAACTTAGATTTATTTCATTTATGGGATGTGGACATCACGGCCAAACACAGCAATTCTAATTGAATCACCTTTTAAAACTGCTGTACTATTTCATATAGGTACACACTGTGCTATCAGGGAGGGAGTTGCAGGCATGTGACCCAGCAATAGCAAGTAAACAATGTATTTCCCAATCAAGATGGAGTGTGGCTTAAATAAAACTGCTGTTTCAACATACCTGCTGCCAGTGGTCATTCTAGATGGCAACTATACACGTTTGGAACGTGCTGCTACAATATACATTTTGCAGACAGTATACATAACCTGCTTAGTGGTGGAGTGAGTGAATTGCTTAAGGTGATAGATAGGGTGCCAATTCAGGGTCTGAACTTTTCCTGCATTTTAATTTAATTTTAGGTTTCCAGCATGTAATATTTTGCATTGAAACACGATCATTGCCTGCAACTTGGGGATCAAACATTACTTGCTATACATGAGTCCAAGCCTGAAGGTTGCAAATCTTGCTGCATTTAAGTACAGGCTGCTTCATTATTTGAGAAATTGCAACAGTCTGTGTTTGGTGAAAATCCTCAGTTCTGATCTTATGATGGAGGGAAGATCATTAATGAAGCATTGAAGATGGTTTGGCCTCAAACTGTTCCAACGAATTCCAGCAGCAACATCCTGGAACAGAGATGAATGGCCTCCAACATATACAGTCATATTCCTTTGTGCTAGGTATGATTCAAATCTGTGGACAGTGACCCCCAAACCATTCCCATGTACTTAAATTTTGTCAGGACTCTATGAAGTCGAGGGCAGTCACTCCCTTCATATCTGGGGTTTATATCTTTTGTATGAGCTTAGAGCAAGACTAACTTGATCTTGTGTCAAGTGGTTCTGGCAAATCCAAAATGAGCACACTGTTGCCTAAGCTCTGTTCGATAGCTGAGCAAAAACTGTTGCATTAACTGATAATACAAAGTCTTGTGGCCACACACGTAAGATTTTGGGCAAGGGTTGCAGTGAGAATATGCAGAACAACTTTTGAGGGGCAATGTCCTTGAACTCTCTGGCAAAGTGTGTGGTGGAGTGGAAGCAATTTCAAAAGGAAACTAGATGAGCACTTGAAGGAACTAAACTTGTAGAATTATAGTGATAAATTGAGGAGTGGACTGACTGGATGGTAGAACATGATAGTCTTAGACACAGCTGTCCTCGCACAATGTCTGATTAATCTGCGGGACAACTCTACAAACTTTGTTACAAGTTCCCAGAGGTTAGTGAGGACTAGCTAAGTTGTGTGTTTGCCATGCTCTACGTACCCTAGGCTCATCCAGTTTTATTCTCATTCAATAGTTTCATAGTAGTTTGCTAAGCGATGAAGAGGGCAATTAAAAATCAACCCCACTGCTGTGGGCCAACTGGAGTCACATCTAGATCAGATCAGGTAAGAATGGCAAATTTCCACACACTACAATGCCTTCAGCTGCTGCAACATGGACACTATCTTTCAACTACTCCAAAAGCAGGCACTGGATAAGTGGAATGCATTTGCTTTGTTGCATTTCTACATGATTTAATATTATGTTCTGATGAGAAATGTCAACATTCTACAATTTTTGCATTAGCTGTATAGGGAAAATCTAATTATCTTAACATTTTGTTGCTTTTCATGAACGTAGCTACAACATTAGGAAAGTACTATAACTGAAGATTGCATAATGTTCAGCAGCATTTGCAACATGTTCGATACTGAAGCCTGGGTCAAATGCAGCAAGATCCGGACAACATTCAGGTGTGAGTTGATAAGTGATAAGTAATCTTTGCACCACACAAATGTTGGGCAATGATAATTTCCAACTAGAGAATCCACCCATCTCCTCATGACATTCAATGGCATTACCAACACAATTCTCCATTGTCAACATCCTGGAGTTACCAATGACGTAAAAAGTAAACTGACCGAGTCACAAGTGAGGCTTACATTGACACACTAATGAAATGATTGTGAAATTCCCCTAGTTTCCATACTCCAGCACCTGTTTGGATCAATGAACCTAATGAGCACGTATTTCAGCTGTGGGAGGAAACCAGAGGAAACCCATGCAGACATAGGGAGAATGTGAAAACTCCACACAGTGACGCAAATCAAGAATCGAACCAGGTCCTTGGGGCTGAGAGGCAGCAGTGCTAATAATGTGGTGAATAACTCACCTTTTGACTCAAGTCTCCATTGTCTACAAGGTACAACTCCACTTGCCTGGATGAGTGCAGGCACAACATTCAAGAAACTTGACACCATCCAGAGCAAAGCAGCCCACTTATATGGCACCCCCTCTGCCACCTTAAAAATTCACTCTCTCCCACTGATGTGCAGTGGCAACCATGTGTACCATCTACAAGACGCACAAGTAGCAAACTCACCAAGATTCTTTTGGCAGCACCTTCCAATCCCCATCTCTACCACCATTCTAGGACACAGGTAGCACATGCATGGGAATACCTCTCAAACACACCATTTTGACATGGGACTATATCACTGTTTCTTCACTAACTCTGGGTCAAATTCCTGGAACAGTCTTCTGAACAACATTCATATTCCTACACCACACTTCCACCTACACAAGTCAAAATGGTACATTTCCTCAAGGGCAATTAGGGATGGACCATAAAATGTTGACTTAGCCAGCAACACCCACATCTGCAAACAAATAGCAATCCAATAGTTTTACAGTCATAATCATTGAGACCAGGTTTTTGCTCCAGATCGATTTAGTTGAACTTAAATTCCCCAGTTTTTGAACTGGGATTTGAACTGAAGTTCCTAGGGCATTCATCCAGGCCTCTGGCTCACTTGTCCAGGAACATTACACCGTGCAGCTGTTGCTGCGAAATTCTCCATTTATCAGAACTTCAGATTTCAGAATATTACGCAAACTCACTGTTTGCAGGAAGCAGTTATTCGGAAGAATCAGTGTCAGGGCTTAGTTTTTAAAAATTCCTCCATTTGTGGGATAATGAATGTCACTGGAAACATAAGCAAACTCTAATGTTCTGTTGGAGCAATTGAAAGGTTTGCTAAATTACTTCCAAGCTTAGAGGCAACCACATGATGTGAATCTGTATATCAAATAGGCTAGACTTAGTAAGGACAGCTAGGTTTTGCCTCAGATAGGATTTAACCAGCTGTTTTTTTTTTTGAAAACAGCAAACCATCAGTTTCAAGGTCACTTTTGCTGATACCTGCTTTTTATTTTCAGTTTAAGAACAAGTGATGTCAAACTCTTGTTGCTATGATGGGACCTGTGCCTTCATGGTGGGGGCTACTGGTCCAGTACAAAAAATTTGACACCTTCAATCTTCTTTTGACATAAGGTCATCTATTCTGAAACAGCAACCGTTTTCTCTTGACACATTTGCTGCATACTTCCAGCATTTTGATTTTATTTCAAATTTACAGCACGCATTGGCTTGATTTTGTACCAACTTAGTTTTACAGCAAGACCTAGAACCTCACCTGGTTAACAAAAAGGGTTGTGACAAATTTCCCTGGCTTGAAGACATCTACAACCTTCTTAATTAGATCATCGTAGGAAGTCTGGGCCAAGTTAGTCTCAAAACTAACATAGGAGAAGTCTGGTTCTGGGGTGATGTGAATTGTCCAGTAAGTCCCCTAAAAAGACAAAGAATTTAATGACTTGGTTTAGTTACGAGGTATCTTAGCAGTTCCATCGCAGAGACTCCAAAGCCAAAGATACATTTCCCCCCCCTTATCAATACATATTATGTGAAGCTTCAATCAGCCATTCTACATATGACTGCCAAGTGAAATTTCAAGCTAGTTCTGGAAGGTGACAGGGGAAGCAAGATCGCTACACTTTTCAATATTTCAACAACACCTCAAAACATTGTTTTTCTTTCAGGAATTTGAAATCTTCAAATTGTGACATGGAAAATGTCAAAACAACATCCACTTGTTAAGTTCATCCAGCTGTGTGATTAAAGGTTTTGGTTGCATTTACAAAGGGAATTCTACTCAGGCAATCAAACTACGGAACTCAAACCAGCTTTCAGCAAAGGTGGCTAAAGCAATTTTCTCCTAATTTGGGGACGGAAAAGAACGAAGGAATCAGAAGCTACTATTTAGATAAAAAATAGTGTTAGCATACTAGGAAAAAAGCTAGGAGATCCTAGAAGAAAATATTTAAAGAACCTGCTGTGTAGTTTCAAAGAGAGATATTCTCATTCCAGAAAAATTCATTCTGCAGGATAAAGGCAAATCTACAATTCTTCAAAGTATTTTATACAACAGCCAAGTAGGATTTTAGCATTCAGATAACGTACATGTTATATGAGGCCATTTTGTAGTTCTCCCATCCACAAGATCAGGAAACATAAAACGTGAATGCTCATTTATTTTGAAATATAATCCCACATCTAAATAATGGGATTTCATTTATAAAACATTGTTGCTCGCAGAGTACGATTAAGCTCCAGTTTTTGATAAATAGTAAGCTGAAGTAATTTAAGGATCACCAGTCTAGGCCATAACAGTGCGTTTTTAGAAGTGGCAAACTAACTAACAAAGTAATTGTTATTGATTTTCACTGAATATATTGTTCCTAAAATGAGACATCACCAGTCATTCTCATTAGTCAGTTAATCATTAAGACTATAAGATATTGGAGCACAATCAGGACACTCAGCCATTGAGTCTGGTCTGCCATTCAAATCATGGCAGATATTTTTCTCTTCCCCCTTCTCCTATCTTTTCCCTGTAACCCCTAACACCCCTTATTAATCAAGAACCTAACTTTGTCTTAAAGATAGTCAATGACCTGGCCGCCACAGCCTTCTATAACATAGAACACTACTGCACAAACAGGCCCTTTGGCCCACAAGTTGCGCCGATCATATCCATACCTACCAGGCCTAATCTATAACTCTCAATCCCATATACTCATCCAGAAGTCTCTTAAGACCTGAGCAAGTTTGCTTCTACCACCACTGACAGCAGCCGATTCCACTCACTCACCACCACCCTCTGAGTGAAAAACTTACTCCAACATCTCCTCTGTACTTGCTTCCCAGCACCTTAAACCTGTGTTCTCTTGTAGCGACTATTTCAACCTGGGAAATAGCCTCATTGAATCCACCCTATAACTCTCAACATCTTATAAACCTCTATCAAGTCGCCTCTTAACCTTTGTCTCTCCAGGAAGAGGAGACCTAACTCCCTCAACCTATCAACGTTCTGCGGCAAGGAGTTCTACAGATTCATCACACTCTAGCTGAAAAAAATTCCTTATCTCAGTTTTAAGGATCATCCCTTTAGCTTGAGGCTGTGCACTCTGGTTCTAGTTTTTCTTATTAATAGAAACATCCTCTCCATGTCCATTCTATCCAGGTTTCACAATATCCTATGGGTTTCAATAAGACCCCCCCCCACCATTCCATCTAAATTCCAATGAGTACAGACCCAGAGTCCTCAACCATTCCTTGTACAAGAAGCTCTTAATTCCAGGGATATTCCAACCTCCTCTGGACCCTTTCCAAAGTCACACATCCTTCCTTAGATACAAGGCCCAAAACTGCTCACAATACTGCAAATGGGGCCTAAAGAATAAACTAAGGCAAACTCATGATCTGTCAATGTCCTCTACCACTTTGGCAAGAAAGTAGATACAACAGCCACCTGGCAAAAATAAAAGACCAAATTTCTGATCAATTTTGCCTCATTTTCAATTCTCCACTCCCCAAGTTAAAGAGAAACAGATACATGGGACCCAACCTTCAGTCATTTTGGTCCAGAAGTGAATGTTAAACGTTATCTCCCAGTATTTACCTTTCAGTTTAATCAATTATTCCACATCAATTACACGTAGAATCAAGTTCACATTTTCTCTTATTTTGGATGAATCCACCTTATTTTTAAGTAAACTAAAAGCAAAAATTGAGTGCTTCAGCTATGCAAGTCACACCCTGAAAGCACAAATCAAAATATTTTGTTACAGTGCACCAACACTCAGGTTGGCAAAATGATTAACCAGGGGTACTGCTGCTTGGTGATGACCAACTTTGCCTCGTCCTGTACCTGCAGAATGACAAAATTAGCAACTGTGTGTATTGGGAAGGGATGTTGCAAAGAGACAGACGGGAGAAAAACAAATGGCTAAAAACAAGGAACTTACATCCATTTTCATTCCATTCATAGAATACCCACAAGGATCGAACAATGTGGCATCAATGACTGAACCTGGTATCAGGTCACGAATTCCACTCATCTTAAAAAAAGAGACAACATGTTTAAGACTCCATCACTTTTAAAAACCGTTTATTTTACACTTTAAAAATTAATTTGGTACATACTCGAGTGACATCATTTACAGTAACACCATCTTTCATGAAGAACTGGTCCATGACAGCTGGATCAAGCTCGCTCATCAGAATCTCAAGTGTCTGATCCGGCTGTTTGATCCCACTATCCTCTGGCATATCCAGAGTGTAAAGATACCTGGAATCAAACAGAAATCACAAGATTTGCATGTTAAACTGTTAAACTCAAAACTACAGAACTGACTTTAATACACTGCACCTGGTTTAGTAATAAATTGACTTCCAAGTTTGCAAAATAAAGGTCGTAATTCTGGGGCATAATAAACCTAGCAGCTTTCATTAGACTGGGTACAGCCTGCATTCTTAAGAACTAGAAGTACTCACAATGCCATATTATACTTGTTGCTAAAATATTCCTGTGTTGCAATTTCCTTAGTGCTGATGGCACTTCTCCGAAGCATCTCACACGAACATGTATGTTAGAAGTAACAGTAGGCCACTCAGCCCTAAGCTCACTCTGCCATTATAACATTACAGCTGATCTGACTAACCTCATGCCCCTGCCAACACTCAAAAGCTTTCAACTCCCTTGCTAAACAAGAATCTATCCTGCTTTCCTTTAAAAGTACACAAAGATTCTGGAAGAACAATTGTAATGAAAGGTAAAGATAGAAGCATTAGATCCACATTCTTAAGTTTGCAAAACAAAGCAGATTTCATCTTACCAGCAATCAGAATTCATACGTCCCATGCAGTAGGCCGCCCCATCTGATATTGAATAAATATTTAAAGTTAAAAACCATTTCACTACTATAATCCTTGATTTTCAATTTCAAAAACAAGCAAACTATTTTGCCAATTGCAGTCTGAACTGAAATGCTAAGCAGGATTCCACATGTTGGAAGTTAACTTTACCTCAAGATTTTTCAATTATTGATACTGGCACGCAATTGAGGATGAACTACCAGTTCGAAAAGCAAAATATCGAGGATGCTGAAAAATCTGGGAAAACTCCAAAAAATGTTGGAAATGTGTGCAGTGAAAGTCTGTGACCTCTCATCAGAATGGATCTGAAATTTTAACCGCTTTTCTCTTCACAAATGCTACCCGACTTGCTGAGCATTTTCAGCCTTTTCTGTTTTTATTGCAAATTCTCTTCCTTGGCTATAAACTGTTTAACTTACTGAAAGGGAATCCAAAACAGATTTGGGATCTGTTCAAAAACCAGTTCAAACCTGGGAAGAGAACCATCCATGGGAGGAAGGATAAGCAATTGGGAGTTTTGGGTTTAAATTAGTTGGATAAAAAAATCCCCTCTGCTGGCAATAGCTACTAAACATGAACTCATTTCCAGCATATATAGGCCATTAGCATTAACATTCCCTAAATCAACAGTTTCTCTATCAAAAAGAACAGGATATACGATGGAGAAAAATGGAAGTACGTCATCCTGGTAAGGTGCAAGGTGAACTCTGCATTGATCCATGCTATTTCTGACACAAAATACTTGACTAACTCGTGACTCTTATCCTTGTAAACTACTACCCCAGACCCCGTTCTTTCCTCTCCAAAGACTTGAGCATGTCACTTCTAAATCCATGATGTGGATTTCAAATAAGCCTGTTGGGCTTTAACCTTGTGTTGTGAAGTTTCTTACTGTTTTAAATCCATACCCACCTTTCCCCAAAATTCAATATTTCAATCTCTTCCATAAGATTTGTGTTTCCATCATGATATCAATTCAACTGTGACAGAGGAAAACTTTTTCTGATCGAGCTTCTCAACTTGCCTGTTGCGTTTAACAAGACTGACTGCACCATCCTTCTCTCATGCCCATCATCCAACTGAGTTGAACTGCATTTGCCTGATTTCTGTTCCTCCACGTCCAGCCATGCATCATTTGTGATGACTTGTCTTCTTGATTCCACACCATCACCTCTAGTATGTTCAAAGAATCTGTTCTTATCTCCCAATAACTTCCTACCCAGGGTAACATCTGAAAACGCAGCTTTGGCTTTATGTATGCTGATGACATCCAGCTTTACCTCAACACTGGAATGTCAAAATTATCAACTGCTTGTCTGACATTGAGTACTGGTTTAGAAATTTCCAATTAAATATGGAGAAGATAAAGCCATTATACCGCTCTCCCTAGCCAGTAATGCTGTCCCTCATCCTGGTAACTGAGGGCAAAGTAGACTAACCACAATCTTCTTGCTATATTTGGCGTAGAGATGGGATATTGACAACACATTTATGCTATTACTAAAACAGTCCGTTTTCACTTCTGTAGCACCACCTGACTTGGCCTCTGCATTAGATATCTGCTGAAATTCATGGCATGACTACCTCTGGACTTCACTATTCAAAGGCATTCTCACCAGCTTCCCCACCTCCCCCATAAATCTTTTGTTCCTGTCAGCATATTTGTAAGTCCCATTTGGCTATTACCTACTGTGCTTGCTGACCACATTGGTTCCAGATTAAGTAGTGCCTTGCTTTGAAAAATCTAATTCCACCCCCTCCCCCTCCCAACAAATCGTTCCATGCTATGGCTGCACTCTTCCCATCTTCACCAGCCCCATACCTTGAATATGTGCACTCACTGAACTCTGGTTCCTGATTTTAAATGCTCAATCATCATGACAGGTTACTGTCCAACAGGTTTATTTGGCATCATGAATTTTTGGATCTCGTGATACCAAATAAAACCTGTTGGACCTTAAGCTAATGTTGACACTTCTTACTGTGCCCACCTCAAAAAATCATCATGGCAACCAGAGGCTATATCCATTGCTGCCTAGGGCTTAAGCTCTGGGATTCTATTCCTAAACCTCTCCACCTCAAAATATTAAACCTGCCTCATTGTCCAAGCTTCTGGGCATCTGTTTTGGCTTAGTGTTAAATTTTGCTTTAGAATGCATTTGTGAGGTGTCTTTTTATGTTAAAGGTGCTACACAAATTCAAGTTGCTGTACATTGGTTGATAAAAATGGAAGTTGTTTTATCTTCCAGTTCTACTATTCCTTACTGCAAAAAAATTACAAAGGACTAGTTCAGTCATAAAGAGGGGGACTCTTGAGCAATCCTGTCAGAATTGCACAATTTGGAGTTGGGCAAAAACAGGATCAAGTTTAGCTGCAATGCTCTTTTGGTAAAATAGTTTCACATTACAGTGGAGACTGACTTAAATCAAATATCAGTTGACTGCAAGCCTGTGGAACAGTGGCCCAGCACTTTTGGGAGGGAATATATTTATAAAAAGGCACATGCGGCATTCACCTTATACTTCGCTCCACAACTTCTAGTAGGCAAAAATTCAAAATAGCCGTTGCATGTTATCTTGGTGGACTTTTGACTTAACAGTTCCACCATGGTACCCTACTCGAGAGACATTCAAAAATCATAAAATGGATTCAGCATGGTAGTTAATAAAACCAGCAATTTCTATTGAGACAAACTTACTTGGGAACATCATATCCAGAAATTCTACCTCCTCCTGAAAGTTCCTATGTGGGTATTCCTGATGTGCTGGCTTCACAAAGTTTTTGCGGGAATAGAAGAAATCCTGTATATTAAAAGACATGTACAGTTTTCCATGAAATGACTTTCAAATAGAACATAGAACATTACAGCGCAGTACAGGCCCTTCAGCCCTCGATGTTGCGCCGGCCAGTGGACCCACTAACCTAAACTATTCCAATATCATCCATATGCCTATCCACCGAACATTTGAATGCCCCCAAAGTAGGCGAGTCCACAACTGCTGCAGGCAGGGCATTCCACGCCCTCACCACCTTCTGTGTAAAGAACCTGCCTCTGACATCCGTCCTATAACTACCACCTCTTAATTTAAAGTTATGTCCCCTCGTGTTGGTCATCACCATCCGAGGAAAAAGGCTCTCTCTATCCACCCTATCCAATCCCTTGATCATCTTATACACCTCAATTAGGTCACCGCGTAACCTTCTTCTAATGAAAATAACCTCAGGTCCCTCAGCCTTTCCTCGTAAGGCCTTCCCACCATACCAGGCAACATCCTGGTAAACCTCCTCTGCACCCTTTCCAATGCTTCCACATCTTTCTTATAATGCGGCGACCAGAACTGTACGCAATACTCCAAGTGCGGCCGCACCAGAGTTTTGTACAGTTGTAACATAACCTCACGGCTCCTAAATTCAATCCCTCTACCAATAAAAGCTAACACACTGTACCTTCTTAACAACTTTATCAACCTGGGTGCCAACTTTCAAAGAGCTATGTACTTGTACCCCAAGATCCCTCTGCTCGACAACGCTATTAAGGGTCCTTCCATTAGCCCTATATTTCATATGCCTGTTATTCCTACCAAAGTGAATCACCTCACACTTATCCGTATTGAATTCCATTCGCCACCTCACGGCCCAGCTCTGCAACCTATGTCCCTCTGCAAACTGTAACATCCATCCTCGCTATCTACAACTCCCCCCACTTTGGTATCGTCACCAAATTTACTAATCCAACCCTCTACACCTTCATCTAGGTCATTTATAAAAATGACAAACAGCAGTGGCCCCAAAACAGATCCTTGAGGTACACCTCATACTAGATCAGTATTAATTATACTAAAATTAGCAAGTGCCAATTACTTTTCCAGCACAGCCACTTGCTTGCTTTAACACCAGTGAAAGAAGAAAATGTGGTGTTATCTTCCGAGACTGTGCCATTTGTTTCCATTTCAAACAGAACACTTAACTATAGTCATCCTGGACAGAAATCTCAAAATTTGGACATGTGATTTAAGGTATTTGAAGTAGGGAATCTCTGAATTGTGAAACACATTAGAGCAAAATCATTACCAACAAATCTTGACATATATTCGCACGGTTTTCTTTTCATATAAGCAGAACAATCATTGCCGGCAATTTGCATTTCATCATTTCTTGCAAATGTCACCCTAACTTTATTGACTACAGCTCAGCTTTCAACACCATTATTCCTATGAAACTCATCTCCTCCCTCCGTGATTGAATACTGAATTTCTTAACCAATAGACCACAATCAATAACGGTAAGCAATAATACCTCCACCATGACCATTCTCAACACTAGTGCCCACACCGCTGTCCTTAGCTATCCATTATATATCTATGATTGCGTGGCCAAATTCCCTTCCAACTTGATTTTCAAGTTTGTCGACGATACCACCCTGTAACGGGTTGGATCTCAAACTGACAAGACAGAGTACAGGAACGAGACAGAGAATCTAGTAAACTAGTGCAATGATAATAATCTTTCCCTCAATGTCGATAAAATGAAGGAGATTGCCATTGACTTCCGGAAGTGTAGTGGAGAACATACCTGTTAACATCAATGAGGACAAAGTAGGAATGGTCAAGAGTTTCAGGTTATAGATGTCCAGATCACCAACAACCTGCCCTAGTTTCCCCCCATGCTGACACTAGGGAAGCCCACTGATGTCTTTACTTTCCCAGAAAGGAAATTTGGTATATTCACTACAATGCACCAACTTTTATAGATGCACCCATAAAAAGCATTTTTTCTGGTTGTAATACAACTTTCTATAGTTCCTGCTCTGTCCATGACTGCAAGAAACTAAAGGATCGCGAACGAAGCCCAGTCCATCACTAAAACCAATTTCCCATTCACCTTGATTCTGTCCACACTTCCCGCTGCCTCAGACAATCAGTACAGTCAGACTCCAAGCACCCTACAGATTCTTCCACCAGGAAAAAGATACAGAAGTTTGAGGACACATACCAACCGATTCAACACAGGTTCTTCCCTGCTGCCACCAGACTTTTGAATGGACCTATCTCACATTAAGTTGATCTTTCTCTATGCTCTAACTACGACTGCAACACTACATTCTGCACTCATTCCTTTCCTTCTGAATGAATGGTCTGCTTTCTGCATATTGCACAATAATTTTCACTGTATACCAATACATGTGACAATAATAAAATGAACTTCTCAATAGTTCAATTATTAATCACACTAATGCAAATATTGCTCATAAACACGACCTAGCATTCAGCACAGAAAGTTGAAAATTACCTGAATGGAATCAAAGCCGCAGTACTCACGAGCAAGTTCCAACAGGGGCTCCAGTGCTTGCAGTAAGAGGGTGGTACCGCATGTTTTCAAAATGAAACGTCTCTTGGAGACAAACATGCTACTCTCACTGTAAAAAGATTAAAATTTTATTTCTCTTGTATCACAATTCTTTGAGAGCCACAGTTCCAGTTTTAAAAAAAACTGCAAGATATTTCTCTTTATGTCCAAGTGTGAATGTTATAATGAACTACTGCCAAGAGGAGCCTGATCTACAACAAAATCCCCCCCCCCCCGCAACTACAGGAAGCTTTTTCTGCCCCAAAAATAGAAGTACTCGAAAGAAATATTTCAATTCACATACTTTCTTCAACAGATTCTGTTTCTCCATAATACGTTGCTGGGAGTAGTTTATAGGCACCATTGGATGAAATATTGAACAAATTATTGGAGCTTGTAACAAAAGCTATGCAGAACTTTATAATATTCATATGGATTGGACTGATCAAATTGGCAATGGTTTGTAAAGTGCTTTCATGACACTATTGAAACAATGTTGTGGAACCAGTAGGGATAAAGCTATTTTTGAATCTAATTCCTAATTAGCAATTTTAGTACATGATTCAGTGGGAATTAATGACCATAATACAAGTGGTTATTGGATAGGCATATGGAGCACACACAGAATGATAGGGTGTAGGATAGCTTGATCTTGGTTTCATACAAAGCTGGGCACAACATCGAGGGCCAAAGGGCCTATACTGTTCGATGAATGCCACATCAAGTTTTGTAAAACACATTCAAATCACAACGACAAGCTTAAGTGAATTACATAGGTATGACAGGTAAGCTGACTAAGATTGAATGGATAAGTAGATTGAACAACATAGTAGAGGGAAACATTTAAAGAAACAGTTCAAGATTCAACATTTATTAAATTAAATTAATTGAAGCTTTTCAAGGAGGTTACCAGGAAAGTGGATGGAGGGAAAGCAGTGGACGTTGTCTACCTGGATTTTAGCAAGGCCTTTGATAAGGAAGGTTACTTAGGAAGGTTCAGTTGCTAGATATACATGGGGAGGTAGTAAATTGGATTAGACACTGGCTCAATGGAAGAAGCCAGAGTGTGGCTGTGGAGGATGGCTTCTGAGTGGAGGCCTAGTGGTGGATTGGTATTGGGTCCATTATTGCCTGTCATCTATATCAATGATCTGGATGATAATGTGGTACAATTGAACCAGCAAATTTGCTGATGATACACAGGTTAGAAGTGTAGTGGGCAGTGAGGAAGGTTTTCAAAGCTTGCAAAGGGATTTGGATCAACTAAAAGAATGGAGAGAAAAATGGCAAATGGAATTTAACACAGACAAGTGAGGTCTTGCACTTGGGAAGGACAAACCAAAGCAGAAAGTACATGGTAAATGGTAGTACTCTGAAGAGTGTGGTTGAAGAGAGGAATCTGGGAATATAGGTACAGAATTCTCTAACAGTGACGTCACAGGTGGATAGGTTCGTAAAGAGTGTTTTTGGTACATTGGCCTTTATAAATCAGAGTACCAAGTATAAAAGTTGGAGTGTTATGGTAAGGTTGTATTCAGCATTGGTGAGGCCAAATTTAGAGTATTGTGTACAGTTTTGGTCACCTAGTTACAGGAAGGATGTAGATAAGGTTGAAAGAGTGCAGAGAAGGTTCACGAGGATGTTAACGGGACTTGAGAAGCTGAGTTGCAAAGAGAGATTGAATAGAACATTACAGCGCAGTACAAGCCCTTCAGCCCTCGACAGGTTAGAACTTTATTCCCTGGAGCGTAGAAGAATAAGGGGAGATTTGATAGAGGTGTATAAGATTTTGATGGGTATAGATAGAGTGAATGCAAGCAGGCTTTTTCCACTGAGGCTAAGGGAGAAAAAAAACCAGAGGGCATGAGTTAAGGGTAAAAGGAGAAAAGTTTAAATGGAATATTGAGGGGGGGGGGGCCTTCACGCAGACAGTGATGCGAGTGTGGAACAAGCTGCTAGATCAAGTGGTAAATGCAGTGTCACTTTTAACATTTAAGAACAACTTGGACTGGTTCATGGATGAGAGGAGTGTGGAGAGATATGGTCGAAGTGCAGGTCATTGGAACTAAGTAAAAAAAAAAGTGGTTCAGCACAGACAAGGGCCAAAAGGCCTGTTTTTGAGCTGAAATTTTCTATGGTTCTATGGAAAAAAAATCTAAGTTGGTATTAAAAATGAATTAAAATGTTGCAAAGAAAGGTAGTGTAAGTCATATAGAAACCAGACGAGCACCAAATAACAGAAAAGGTATTGGAAAAACCCAAACAACTAAAAACAAACCATTGAGACCCAATGGCCTAAATCCTCAGATTTTAAAAGAGCCTCAGAAATAGTGGGCAGGATATTCTCCATACCTCCACAGTGACAGACCGGTACTGGCAAATCCCACTGCCATCAAAGGGTTTCAGTGCTGTATTTAGTGTTGTATACACAATTCCCCCTCTCCCCTCAAAAAACTGGGCATTGGCCATTGGAATCTTCAGGTCTCGACATCGAGATCAGCTGGAAAATTCTGGCAATGAATGTAGTTTTCCAAAATTTCCTATATTCTGGAACAGACCCAGCAGATGTAATATCACAATTGGGAAAAGGGGAGAGAAACAGAGAAAGCCAGATGCTAGAGGTCAATCTCAAATTGCCCTTGAGGAGAGGAATGCTGGGCTGCCTCTGAAGTAGAAATATCTGCAATGCTGTTAGGTTCCAGGATTTTGACCCAGAAACAGTGAAGCGACTGAAAAGTTCCAAGCCAAAATGTTGTACAGCTGGAGGGGAATTTACAGGTGGTGTTCCCATGGCTGTTGTCTTTGTCCTTCTTAGTGGTAGAGGTCAGTGTTGGGAGGTACCAAGAGAGCGCTTTGGCAAATTGCTACAATGCATCTTGTATAGGGCGCACACTGCTGCCATTGTATTAGTGCTGGAGCGTATAAACATTGAAGGGTGGAAATGGGGAGCCAAACTTGCTGCTTTGTCCTTAGTTATAATCAATTGAAACGCTCTGATATATTTCAACCCATTCCCTCCTAGTCACAAATGCTAACATCTACTGCTGTAAATAACAGCACCATTATAGGCAAAAACAAGAAAAATCAGAATGCATTCCAAAATGAAGAAATGGGTTCCAGGTTCCTAGTTCTAATACTAGGAATGAACAAAAGCCAGAAGACTATATCATGGTTCACATACATTGTCTAACTTTTAAAAGCTGCTAGTCATCTCCTCCTCTTCCTAAACAGGATAAATACTTAAATACTTTTGTTGCAGAGATGAACAAATATTAATCACTGATTTTGCAACAAGTGGTAAAACGCCTCCAAGGCAAAAAAAACTCATTGCAAAAGGTCATTAAACTTCAACTTCAGTGTCTTAAGGGCAGCAAGTAGTAATACTGACTCAGCACAAGGAACCCAGGTTCAATTCCGTCAGTGTGTGCAAACTCCATGTTCTCCCTGCATGGCTTTCCTCCAGTTTCCTCCCACAAAGATGTATGGGCCACATTGATTGGCCATAGTAAATTGCCCCTTGGTGTCACAGAGACTACACAGTAAATATGTGGGGTTACGGGACCTGGGTGGGATTATTGTTGGTACAGAGTTCTGTACTTTTTCTGCACTGTTGGATTCTATGATTACAGCTGATATATACATACATGCAACCAGCTTCAAAGCATAATTAACATATAACCATAGTATTTCTCACATCTGAAAATATTTCTCAACATCAGAGAGCCTTATTGTACTCAGTATTTAGTTTATGGGGCAAATAGGAAATCACTCAGGCTTTGATTTAAGATTTTAATGCAGGCCTCAATAAGGAATTATTTCCAGTCGGATAAGGGACACTAATCAGAGGATGTGAATTTAAAGCAGTTAGAATAAATAATTCCCTTTACTGTTGTAATCTCATCCTGGTGAGGTATCAAAAGTTCCTATTTCACCAATATTTAAATTGGCAAAAAAAACCAAAAGTGATGTTTAAAATTCAAGTTACGTTTGAATTGCACCACCTGGAAAGAAGTCCATTTAATAATTTTCAAAAGGAAACGGGATAATTTCTTAAAAGGGAAGTTTACAATGATATGCAATCAATTGACAGCTTTTTCAAAGAGCTGGCAGAGTCAATTGGTTGAATGGCCTCTTTCAGTGCCACACCATAATAATTACCTTTTGTCTTCCGCTAGCAGTATTCCAATTATTGTTGAATCCTAATGGAACCCTGGTAGAATCACATTTACTGCATTTGCTCCACTGCCTGCCCAAAACTAACAATTGATTTTTTAAAATGGTTTATGGAATGACAATCAACATTTTCACCCTCATTTTCTTCACATTGCCATAATCTGTGGTAAACCTGCAGACACTTGCAGCTCTCAGTGCTTCACCCCAGTGGGCATACTTGGATGGTCTTTGGAAGAATGGAGGAACAGGTGTACGCCATTCTGCTCCTTGCTCCTGCTGGCATTGCTGATTAGATTGTGGCCTTAACTATACTTTCCTCTCCACCCCCCATAATTCTCAACTCCCTTGTAGGTCAAACATCTGCCTTGAATACATTCAATGATCTTGGCACCATTACTCCCCGTGGAAGAGAAACTCAGACCAACAAATCCCTGAAACAAGAAAATCTTCCTTGTTTGTCTTGAGATACCTTACTTTTAAAATGTTCTCCAAGACAAGCAACAGCCATATACAGCAGGAATTAGCATGAATCTTCTCCGAATTGCTCCTGAGACAAGTACGTATCTGTTCTGCAGTAAGGGAACCAAACTGTTCACAGCACTCCAGGTGCACTCTCAAAGTCCTGTATAACTGCGAAAATACTTACCCATTTTCATACTCCATTCCTCTTGTATTAAAAGGTCAATGTCCATTCACCTTCCTAATTACTTACTGTTTGCACATGCTAACTTTGTAATCAATGTGCAAGGACACCCAAATTCTTCTGCACTGCAATCTCTCCATTCAAATAATATTCTGCTTTTCTTTTCTCCCGACTGAAGTGGGCAACCTTATTATTTGCCATCTGCCAAGTTTTCGGCCAGTTAATCAATATCCTTTGCAGACTTTGTATCCTCTTTACAATTTGCTTTCCTTTAGTATCGGCAAATTTTGTGACAAAATAGTTGGTTCCTTCATGCAATTCATTGATATAGATTGTAAACAGATGAGGCCCAGAACAGAATTAGTCTGTCAACTTGAAAATGACCCATTTATCCTGATGCGATCCATGCTAACAAATTGCTTCCTACACCATGAAGTTTTACCTTAAGATAACCTTTTAGGTGGCACCTTATACAGATTCCAACATGATTTTCTGAAAGAAAAAAGATGTTTGGTACACCTCAGACATTTTAATTAAATCACAAGCAAGGCAAATAAGGGATGCCAGTAAATGTAATGTATTTGGATTTCCAAAAGGTACTCCATGCACATTCTTACAAGGCAAGAGCTCACGGGTCAAGGCGATTTTCCAAATACTTTGCTTTATGGGCTACACGGTGACAGAGTGGTTAGAACTGCTGCCTCACAGCAAAAGAAATACAGGTTCAATTATTGGCATGGGAGACTGTGGAGTTTGCACATTTTCATGTCTGCATGGGTTTCCCTCCAGGTGCTCCAGTTTCCTCCCACACTCCAAAGACGTGCGAGTTAGGTTGACTGGCCATGCTAAATTGACTCTTAGCATCAGGGGAACTAACAAGCTAAATAAGTGGGAATATGGGTTGGGTGGGATTATGGTCAGTGCAGACTTGACGGGCCAAATGGCTTCCTTCTGCGTTGTAGGGATTCTATGATTCCACTTCTGAATAATGAATTCTGGCTCCAAAGATAGATGTTAGACCAACTGGCCTACAGTTGCCTGCCTCCTTCTCTTGATGTTACATTTACAATTTTACAATCTGCTGGAATCTTCCCAGAATTTAGCGATCCACTATCCAATGAATCCACTATTCCTGTAGCCACTTAATTTGAGATACCACAATATAGGTCCAGCCAGAGGACTTACAGCCTTTAGTCTCATTAGCTTTCCTAGTACTTTTCTCCCTCATAAGTGATTGACAGTTTTAAGTCTCTCCCTCCTGTTTATGTCTTTTTTGTTTCACCTGCAAATATTTAAAAGTCTCTGCTGTTCTTTATTTCCCATTCATTCTACCGCGTTTGTGTCAAAGGGATTTTTTAAAAAAGATGTAAAAGCTGTTGCTATTTGCAATACTTTTCAATCTTTACAAAAGCTAGAAAACAGCGTAAGTAAATTGTTGAGCCACGATCTCCACCATTTGTGAAAATTGCCCCTTTGGTGTCTTTTGGAAGAATAACCCACATGAAACACAATCATAGCACATCTCTTACGCCCCTAACAACATTGTTGGCCAACCCACTGCACAAAGACTGCAGAGTTTCAAGCAGGAAGCTTATCCCACATTCTCAGGGGCAATTAGGGATGGGCAGTCGCCTCGACCCATGAGCTCTTGCCTTGTAAGAGTGTGCATAGAGTACCTTTTGGAAATCCAAATACATTACATTTACTGGCATCCCTTATTCGCCTTGCTTGTGATTTACTTAAAATGTCTGAGAAGTGTACTGAGAAATGCTGGCCAGCTAGCGAAGCCTATGCCCCACAAAAATTAAAAATAGACTTTGCATAAACATTTAATAGCAGTGGGGATACCTGATTACTTGCACCAGTTTATAGCTTTGTTACTGCGACATACAGCCTAAGGTTGCTCACTCATTTACAATATTACTATACATCTCCCACTCCCATTTGAGAGTGTACCTTGGTGCTAGATTTCAGTCTTGTCAAATTATAGCAGAAAATCAGTTCTGTATAAAATTAAGAACACTACATCAGAAGGCTTTCAAATTCAAGTTAAAATTATACAGCTATCCAGTGTCTAGATATAATCTCCACATTAGATTTTTCACTTTAATATCCCAAAAAATGCCACACTTTCAATATTTTACTACATACTGTCAAAAATACCTCAAAAAGCCTACTACATATTGGCGAGGTGACACACTGACTTTGGAAATAATCCAGTTGTCGGCCAAGTGATTAGACGACAACGATGGCCGATATACTACGGTCAAAGCTGCTTTAAGCTTCACCTATTTTTAGTTATGAACCTAGTATTATTTAAATACAGCTGCAACTATATTGTAGCTGTTGAGTTGGCTTGTTTATATGGCCTGACTACAAGTCAAGGCTCTTACAAGTAGGGGAGCAGAAGCTTACAAGTAGGGGGGGCAGGAGCTTACAAGAGTTGAGCTCAGCTCTCAACTGGGAATTTTAAATGTACTCTCAAGTACCCAAAACTATTATTCAATAGCTTCATTTAAAAAATGAAAGAAATACTCTTGAAGTCCAAGGACTATATATCTTGATGAACATGTTAAAAATCAGACCCAAGATGCTATTTTTTACTTGATCGTGGCATGTGGGCATTGCTGGTTAGGCCAACATTTACTGCCCATGAAATGATGGTAGTGAGTTGCCTTCTTGAACTGCTGTAATCCATGTGATGTAGGTACACTCAATAGCATTCCACGTAACTGCTGTTCTTGCCTTTCTAGGTGGTAGCAGTCGTGGGTTTGAAGGTGGCAAAGAAGCATTGGTGAATTCTTGCAGTGCTTCTTGTAGAATGTACTCACTGCTGTCACTGTGCATTGGTCATGAATATTTGTGGGTAGGTGCTAACCAATCAGGCTTTGTCCTGATGGGGTTAAGCTTCTTCAGTGTTAAGAGCTATACCCATTCACACAAATGGAAAGTATTCTATCACACTCTTGACTTGTGCCATGTAGATTGTGAATAGGCATTGGGAAACCAGGAGACACATTATCACTGTAGAATTCCCAACTCCTGAACTTCTAGTAGCCACAAAGTAGCTATTATAGCTGGTCCAGTTTAGTTTCTGGTCACTCCATGAAGTTAAAAGTGGGCTTTTCCATGATGATAATGCCACTAAATGCCAGGAGGATATGGTTAGATTCTCCCTTGTTGGAGATGGTCATTGCCTGGCACTTGTGCAGAGTGAATGTTACAGCCACTTACGAGCTCTTGTCCAGGTCTTGCCGACTATGTAGATGGATTACTTCAGTATCTGAGTCATGAAGGGTACTGATCATTGTACAATCAGGGAACATCCCACCAATGACCTTACGATGGAAGGAAGGACATTTATAAGGCAGCTGAAAATAGTTGGGCCTAGGACATCCCCCTAAGGAACTTCAGTAGCAATAGCTTTACATTGTGATGACTGACCTCCAACAACAACCATCTTATTTCGTATGAGCTATGATACCAGCTAATGGAGAGCTCTTCCTATTACCACTAATTTCAATTATGCTAGGGCTCCTTGATGCCACACTTGGTCAAATGCTGCCTGAAGTCACTCACTTCTGAAGTTCCACTTTTTGTCCATGTTTAAATCAAAGCTGTAATGAAGGCAGGAGATGAGTGGCCCTGGTGGAACCTAAACTGCGCATTGGTGAGCAGGCTATAACTAAACAAATGCCACTAAATAGCACCATTGATGATCCCTTCCATCACTTATCCAAAAGTTGAGAATAGACTGATGAAGCAGGAATTTGCCAGGTAGGATTTGCACTGCTTCTTTGAACAGGACATACTGGGGCAATTTCTCTCACTGCTGAGTTAATTGTCCTCTACCACTGATGACTGGATCTAGTAGAACTGCGGAGTTTAGATCCTATTAGTTTGTGGGATTACTTAGTTCTATTGCACGTTGCTTTAGTTGTTTGGCATTCAGGGTGCCCTATGTTGTAGCTTTGTTAATTATCACCTCATTTTTAGGTATATCTAATGCTGCCCCAGACATGCTCTCTTACATTCTTCATTGCACCAGGGTTAATTCCCAGCTTGATGGCAATGGCAGAGCAGAGCATCTGTTCAAATATTAGGAATGCCACACAACACAACGCAGGGTATCCTCAATATGAAAACAGGACATTTGCACAAAGACTCTGCACTGGTCACTAACCCAAGTTTCACAACACTGGCTACCGTCGACACTACACACTGCCAGCTCCAACTGGAGGTGTTGAGAAACTTCTTACTGTGCTTACCCCTGTCCAACGCCAACATCTCCATGTCATTACTTATACAAGGACAAAGTATGTTCCCCCCCTCCTACTGGTTCCCTAATCATCTGCTGCAGATTCAGTCTAGCAACAATATCCTTTAGGACACAGCCAGTTTGGTCAGTAATGGTGCTAATATCAATCTTGTTATATGTTGACTATTAATCTTACTCATGTCCCTCATTATTTTATAGACCTCCATAAAATCATCCCTAAGCCTTCTAAAAAAGGCTCAATCTATCCAGCCTCTCCTTATAACTCAAACCATCAAATCGGGGAAGCATTTAGTAAATCTTTTCTGCACTCTTTCTGGTTTAATATACTTCCTGTAATAGAGTGACCAGAATTGTACCAGTATTCCAAGTGTGGCCGTACCAATGTTATATACAACTTTAACGAGATGTCCCAACTCCTGTATTCAACGTTCTGACCAATGAAACCAAACATGTTGAACGCCTTCTTTACTGCCCTGTCCACCTACAATTCTGCTTTCAAGGAGCTATGAACATGTATCCCTATATCTATTAGAACTCTCCCAAACGCCACATTAAGTCCTGCCCTGGTTTAATCTAAAATGCATCACCTTGCATTTACCTAAATTAAACTTCACCCGCCATCCATCAGCCACTGATCAAATTGATCAAGATCCCATTGCAATCCTAGATAACTTTCTCCATTGTCCACCATGCCACCAATAATCTTGGTGTCATTCAAATCATTAATATGACAAATAACAGCAGACCCAGCTCCGATCCAAGGCCAAGGGTCTGTGGGACAACTCTCCCAGTTTTGGTGATGTGCCCGAGTGCTAATGAGGACTTTGCAGGGCTGAAAGGGGTGAATGTGCCATTATTCCTGGTGCTGAGGTCAATGCTAGGTGATGCTTCTGGTTTTGTTTCTTTTAGTCTTTGCAGCTGGGCCATTCTGTGGGTCTGGAGTCATGTCTAATTCTGACCAGGTAAGGACATCAGATTTCCTTCCCTGAAGGACATTAGTGAAACAGATGGATTTTTACAACAATTGACAATTGTTTTCATGGTTGCTATCACTTAGGCTTGGGATTTAATAACTGAATTTAAATTCCACCAACTGCTGAGAAGAGATTTGAACCAGTGTCTCCAAAGCCTGAGCCTCTGGGTTGCCAGCACAGTGACATCACCACGATCTCTCTGACACTTTGATGCAGTGTCAAGGAGTGTCAGTGTCATGCAGTGAATAAAAGGATTGCGCTGAAGCAACAAGGCTGCCAACTTTCTATAAAGAAATTCTCACGTCAATTTACAAAAACGTCAATATTTTCAATGCTCAAAATTAAATAAAAATTTCTAACTTTGCAAATCATTTGCAACTCAGTTATGTTAGTCAGCTACCAAAGATAAAATAACACAATGCAATACTGAAAATCCAGGCAGCACACCCAACCAAAAATCACCAGATGACCTGGCTGAAAGAATCAAATTACAGACTAACTACAAATTGCTGATGTCTCCAAGCTGCTATAATGCATTTTATTCTAGTCACACAATTTAAAATAATTACTTATAATTCCCCAGTTAGTCAGCTGATCACATACCCCTTAATTTTCAGATTAATTCACATAGTTACAATTCACTGCATAACCTGGTACTTTAACTATTCAGGCAAAGCTTACATTTTGTAACATGGACAACAGACAACAATACCAACTGAGTGGCTAAAAATTAAATGGACCAAGGTTAAGTAAGAAAGCCTAACATTAAATTAGAACTTTCTAATTTTTCCTCGCCTATATTCTACATCCTTCAGTTATCCAACTATACCCTATCAAACTCTAAGGTTCATATAAAACATCAAATATTCAAATACCTGAGTATATAGGCTTCTTGCCTGTCTGTCTTTGTCACACTTATGATCAAACAATGCACATTTTCCAATAGCTTGTCCCACTCAAACCTAAAAGAAAGAAACTTTTATTAGTCTTGGAAAAAGATTCCAAAAGTAACAAACAACCCTTGTATTACACAAATTACATAACTTCCAGTAGATTTCACCTAACAAAATAGTGATGATCCAAATTTGGCTTTTTAACATACATTGCACAACAACCCTCTTATGCCGGATGGAGAATACCATAAACACATTCTGATTATCTGTATACCACACACGTGTGTAGCACTATCCAAGCTGGTGGTTTGTGCTGCTTAGTTTATTCCACAAAGGTCTGCTTTGCACTTCAGGAATTACAATCTTTACTGGAAATACAATAAAGATGAATTTGATATAGGCTTAGTTTCTCAATCAACGACATGTTGGAAGTGACCAAGGACACTGTTTTAAGATTTAGTTTTGTGCAACAAGGTAGGGCTAATCAGTAATCTCAGAGTAAAAGATCCTCTGAAATTTATGATTATACAATTAAATCCATAGTAGGTTTGAAAGCAGCATACTGGAATCCAAAACAACAATCTCACACTTAAAACAAAGTGCCTCAGGTTAATTAGTTAAATAGATTAATTAAACACTGGGAAACATTTAAAATAGTTCAAAATGTTCAAAAATACATTTCATTAATTAAAAATACATTTCAAGAAAGAGCCACCATGTCCTACTAAGTTATGGCTGGTATTAGATTAAAAGAGGCTTATATTTGTAGGAGGGTCTGATACCCAAAAGATTAATGTGCCTCTGGGTACAGAACTGCTTTCAGTAAGGTACAACAACATGACCTAGAGCCAAGATTGGTCTAGAGATGGACTGAGTTAAGACCTAGAATGGGTTCTGCTCCCTACTGTCACTTGTAAATATGTACACAGTTATTAAAGACTTGCTGTTAACATATTCCAGACTGGAAGCCTACTTTATGATGCCTGAAGCAGGATTCTTCATGGCAATCTCAGGATTAAATTCCCCATCCTCAACAATGCTGGGATATGAAGTAAAATGACATCTTCAATGGATTCTGCACTGAACCAAACTCCCAATGAAAGCTTTGGATACTGAAAACTAACCAGAAGAAAAAACCTCCAGGGATACAAGAACCAGGAAACAGTAGGTACTGCATTCAGTTCATTCTTCAGACAGAGGCACATTATTACCATTTTGAAGAGTCTTCCATAAACTGAACAGCATTTGTTCAACAGTAATTGGTGATGCCATCTTGGAAACCTGTATCCAAACTTCCTAAAATCTTCAAAAAAGGATTACAATTCCAACTCCCAGTTCCACTGAGATTCACCCATAGCTCCGACCAGTCTCACAATTGGAATTTTGGAGGAAAGAATTAAAAAATGCTTGCCTCAAAATGAAAAAAAAATCAGAGGCGTAACAAGTTCTTTACTCAATTGTTTCAATAGCAGACGTCATTGAACAACAAACTAATGTTGAATTATCTGCCAAATCTGATGATGTTTTGAAGTCTTTTAGCTTGTGATCCAATAAAGTATCGGAGAGTACTAAATTGTCCAGTTCCCTGGGGCAAACAGTTGAGTCAGATTAATAATCTCTTCTGTGAATATGCACATTTAAAGTCTGAATCATCTGAGAAATTTTGGTGGATGTTGCAGATGATTCAATTTCCAACACCTTACAACTTAAATGTAAAATGATCTTACCCTCCGCAAGGGATCCAGTTAGACTGTCTGAAGCATGTCTCCCTAAGGGGAGAGAACACTTCATGGGGCAGAAACCAATCCTCAGTCCACCATATCATTAGGACCCCACGCACGCCAGGCATACTCTCTTCCACTTCTTCCGCCAGGGGAAGATATAATTGTATGAGGACATATTCTAACCAACTCAAGAACTGCTTCTGCTCTACTATCAGACTTTTGAATGGACCTATCTTGCATTAAGCTGGTCTTTCTCTTCACCCTATGACTGTACGCTACATTCTGCGCTCTCCTCTTTCTTTTATGGTATGCTTTCTGTACAGTGCACAGAAAACAATACTTTTCACTTAAATACAGATGACAATAATAAATCAAATATCAGGCCACAGTGATCAGTCAGGGAAAACAAACCCTGAATTGCCCAGCAGAGTGACCGTGCTAGCGTTGCAGTACGAAGCATTCTCACAGGAAAGCTGTGTCCTGTGAGTTATGCTTAATGCTTCCAACTACAGTATGTTAGTGAATTGTGCAAATTGAATATCCAGCACCACAGACATCCCAAAAGGTAGGAGTTCAAGGCTGAAGACCCAGAAAATGCATAGCCTTTTTCTGGGGATCAGAAGATGCGGTCTTTCGTTCTGGAATGCTGATATCCTGATAAATGGTCCACCAACTAATTTTAAATTAGATTCAGTTTCCAGAACAACAATCCTGTCAGGTGAGGAAATACTACTCCAAGGTTTTGGATTCAAACAGACACCCTATTGTATGGAGTGTGGGAGTTGGACTTATAACCTGCAGCATCATCTTTGAACCACTAAGGTATGGTCATAAAAGTCTTTGAGCTGATGTACATGTCCACAAATCAACCCTTCTTTCTTCTCAGCCTACATACTTCACAATCTTGTATTGCCAGTGGAAGATGTCAAGACTACCATTGCTGTTAGTCAGCCAGAATAGCATGGTCCCAGGTCCTCAAACTCATTCAGACTCTGATTTCACTTGTAACCTCTCTCTTCTTTTTGGGGAGGGGATTTGTCCATTGCCATTCCAGGTCCTCAAAAGGTCCAAGTGTTCAGACTAACCTACCACATGAGATTACCATAGCATCTCTAATGGCAATGGTATCACAAAGATCAGTTTGAACAGCCCAGTATGCAAATATGTACATGTTACGCATTATAAGTAAAGACTTGCTGTTAATGCACTTCACACTGGAAGCCAACTTCATGGTGTCAAAAGCAAGATTCTTCAAATATGTTGCAAAGAACAATAGTACTAGTGAGGATTAGGAAAGTTTCAGAAACCAAAGGGTGACTAAAAACTTGGATTAAAAAAGCCAAGAATACAGAAACTGGTTGCAAGAATTTACAATTAAAACAGAATAGAAGTATGAGAAACAGAAGGGACTAAAATCTGAACAATACCTAAGACCTGATGGTCTCCACTCAGACTTTAAAAGTAGCTGTAAAGGTAGCTAATGGATGGACTAAATGTAACAGCCATTTAAGAAAGACGGAGAGAGAAAGCAGCAAATTACAGGTCAGTTGACCCAATACGTGTCAGGAAATTGCACCGATCTGTTATTAAAGAATTCTTAACACTACATTTAGAAAAACATGCGTGGTCAGACAACTAACATTTTATGAAAGGAAAAGACAGACACAATATATTTAGATTTCCAAAAGACATTTGATAAGGTGACACATAAAAGGTTAATACACAAGGGCTCATGGATTTGGGGTGACATACTGGCAAGGATAGAGGATCAGTTTCAGACAAAAAAAACAGAATAGGATAAATGGAACATTTTCAAGTTGGCAGGCTGTAGCTAGTGGAGTGACAAAAAGATGAGTGCTGAGGCCACGACTATTTACAATCCATATTAATTGCTTAAATAAAGAATCCAAGAATATCATATCCAATCTTGCAGATAGTACGAAGCTAGGTGGGAATGTAAGCTGAGGAAGTTACAGAGGCGACAAAGACATAGACCAGTTAAGTAGGCAACGTGGCAGATGAGAGTATATCATGTAACGGAGTATGAGGCTGTTCACATTAATCATAAAAATGGAAGAACAGAATATTTTTGAAAACAATGGACCTTTGAAATGTTGATTTCATTTGGGCGTACTTGTATAAGGAGTAAAGTTAGCATGCAAGGTTAGCAAGAGGATTAGAGTACAAGAATTAGCAAGACTTGGTACAATTGCACAAGATTTGTAGCAGCACACCTGAAATAATTGGGTGCAATTTTGTTCTTCATACTTGGATCAGAGGCAAACAGCAAAGGTCCTGAGATAAGGGTAATCCTCAGACAGGCTGACAAAATTGAGTCTATATTCTCTGGATTTAAGAAGAATAAGAAATAATTACACAAATAAAAGATTCTGAAGGGGCTTGTCAGGATAGAGACAGGTTGTATTCCCTGGTTGGGGAATTTACAGAGAGTCTACAGTTTAAGGGGACTGATAATTTAGGACTGAGAAGAGGAGACATTTTTTTCTTCAGAGACTGGGTTTCATATATTTTTGATCTTTCATGGAATTAAAGGATATTGGAGTGGGAAACTGTTTTACTCTTGTTCCTATTTCTGTTATCATGCTTTTAATGGAACGATAAATTTCAATTTTAATAAATACATTCAGACATTAGCATCTTTTTCTCATAAATGCTGAAATTGCAGATACCGTCTCAGTGTGCCACAATAACATTTAGAAACAATAACCCAGGATTAATCTAATTAGTGCCACTGAGCAATAATGAAAAATAGCTCTGGGAAATTGTTTGATTTTCTGGATTAGTTTGTTTAATGAAGTCATGGAGACAAATTGATGAGGATTGTATGGTTGATGCATGCATGGAGTGTCAAAAGAAATTTGATAAGATATCACATAACAGATTTGTTGGCAAAATTTAAAGGGCAAAGAGGTTTAAGATTTACAGAAAACTATGAGATGAGAAGATTTCAGTTTGGAAAAGACCACAGAGACTGAGGAAATTGAAAGAAATCCCTCTGCTCAGTCATAAGTAGGACCCTGAGCTTCTGGTTTCTTGACATTTTAATTCATCGTTGCTCTGATGCTCAACATTTTTGTTCTCAGCCTGCACCCCAGTGAAACTCAATGCTAACTCAAGGAACTGCACCCCCTGCTAATTAAGCATTTTATGGGCCTTCTGGACTCTGACTGCAATACTTTCAGATTTGGGTTTTGACTTTTTTCTGTTGTGTATCTGTCACAATCACGTTTGTGTCTCTGGATAGAGCTAGTTATCATTCTGACATTTAAATTTACTCCAGACCAATGTTTCATTTGCTATCACCATTACTAATTCCTAAGCCTTTTGTTCCATGAAATCTTGGGTTAGTCTTCTTAAAGTAATCTAAGGGAAACTGATTGAACATTCCTTCTGTTTGAAACTACAAATAATCTTACTGCATTCTGACAGCAAAGCACAAATAAGTAAGTGTGCTTACTCATGAATTTTAACTTGCCTCGACAACAATGATGTTCACATATTAATTTGTCCGTTCCAGATGCCAACCGATCTGCTGCGAATTTCCAGCACTTTTTTTGTTGCTTTATTACTTATAATAGCTTCAGTGTGATTTATGACTTGAGGCAGCATTCTTGGCTCTTTTTCCAGATATGATGCCCTTCCATCAGCTTATGAACTTGCACCTGCCATTATACAGGAATCTTCTACAAGTTTCTTAATACTCCTCATCTATGCATCAAATTCATCTGGAAAAATACCAGAAAAATTTGACAAATCCTATTACAAAAACCATCTCAAATGTACTGGTTTTGAAATGGAGTAAACAATGTTATATTTCTGCCCATCTGGAGACAGGTACATGGACCAATCACATTGAAGCACACCCAGAAATGTTTTGATTCCAAAATCTGTGTTGTTGTGCCACTATGAGGAAAAGCTGAAGAACATTGCAATTCTGCTTTTAATTTAAAAGCACATTCACCATGTTTGCAAACTCCAGGGATTAAAATCAGTATTCACAACACTTGCCATTTTTGAGATTCTAATTGTTCCAACTCAAAATTTGACAGAAACAATAGATATTTTACTTCTTTGCAGAGTTTTCCATGCAAAAAGTAGAAATGGTGACTATACTGTTAAAATTAATCAAAGGAAGAGTACGACCTGGAAATTAAATACAAACGAGACAGTCAGCACCTGCTTACTTGAGCTCAAGGTTTCATCGAGCTTTTGACCCATAGGTCATGTGCAAGTAGTGCCAATATTCTATATGTAATGAGCTTCAGTATTATTTTGGTATCACTTGGTCCTTCAATACCAAAATTAACATTGAGCAGATTCAAGTTTGTGCATGTTATACTTTTTAAGAGCAACACAGCACGGGAAACAGGCTCTTCGGCCCAACGAGCCCACGCCGCCGTCATAACTATATAGTAACAATTCCATTATCTTATTCTAATTTTAGGTTATTCCTAATATGGAAGAGTCTCAATGTAGGGACAATTTGTTTCCCAATCAGCCTAAGAGCGAATTTTTTGGGATGTGGGAGGAAACTGGAGCGCCCGGAGAAAACCCACGCAACCACGGGGAGAACGCGCAAACTCCCGCAGACACCGGCCCAATTCCAAGTGTCGGCACAGCTACAGCGATAGTCACTGAGCTGTCATGGTGCCCTTCAGATGGTCCAGATAAAGCACTCATTTACGACATGAAGCACCAGGCAACCCATGAATCAACATCCAAGAGTTGTCCTCGCACCACCTGCCAAATGCATATTCCTTGTTGGTCAAGTATGGACCGAATTACCTGTGGAAAAAAAGCCATAGTTAAACAGTCCTACTATATCCCTCTATCTGCATAACGCTCATGTGGCTGTCCAAGAGACCCTTAAACAGTCCTAGCGTGCCTGCTCCCACCACCTTACTCGGCAGTGCATTCCACACCCCCACTACCCTTTGTGTGAAAAACTGCCCTCTAATATTCGTCTTATACATAGCCCCCTCACCCTAAGGCCATGACCCCTCGTCCTATCCATTTCTGAAAGTGGAAAAAGTTTACCATCATTTACTCTATCTATACCCCTTATAATCTTATACACCTCTATGAGATCCCCTCTAAGCCGACGTCTTTCAAGGGAAAACAACCCAGTCTATTTAATCGTTCCTCATAAGACAGTCCTTCCATACCAGGCAGCATCCTGGTAAACCTCCTCTGCACTCTCTCCAAGGATTCCACATCCTTCCAATAGTACTTAATTGAATGACAATTCTTCATGCATTGTACAACAAATACCCACTCGTTGGCCTGCTTAGTTGAATGTAACACCTAGGTGTAGAGATGTTTTGAGCATGGCAATCATTGTTGGCATGCCCTACACTCCCTCACATAAAAGTACTGTTATCTGATTATCCCTCAATTCTCTACCAAATTATACTGTTATTGTATAACAATTACAGATTACATTATCCATATCTGATAACATTTCTCAATTCAGTTCCATAAATAAATAAATACATATTGGTGTTTGAATAGTGTCTTTTCTTTCAGGTATTTTGAAATTTTGATCTTGTGGACTGGACAATACTGCCAGAAGCATACCTATGATAACAATTGTTTTGCATGAAAAATAGCAACATTGAGCAGTCATACTTATTGAACACACTCTCTTACGCATTAACTTTTTCCCAAGCGGAAGTCTTGTAACCAAACACATCACAAGGCAAAATTGTACAACAGGTCAAAATTTCACCACACTATGGCACTGGCAGTGCTGGCATGGAAACTGCAAAACATGCTACAAGTTGTCCAAAGGCGAGTGGAAGATTACAAGAACTGCCAAAGAAAGTTCTATCCCTTGATGGCCAAAATAAAACAAAGCACATTTGTTGATTCCCTTCTCTGAATAGATGCATTTTTATAACTTCACAACATGTGGGGGCTACTGCATTATGTGGGCAGTAGTGGTTCAGGACAACTGGAGAATGCACAGTAAACAGTGGCTTTGGCAGTGATGCTGACATACTGAGAGCGAATAAACAAAACTTCATTAAAGATTAAACTAAGGTCTTTTGCAAAACCCTGGGCTTCAAGAGCTGATATTCTATGGAACTTAACAGTTAGAAACTGACACTCACCTGCCATTGGAGCAGTGCTCCGAAGGCTTGTGATTTCAAATAATCCTGTTAGACTGTAACCTGGTGTCGTGTGATCTTTCAGTTAGGAACTGAGCACCGATCTTACAAATTCACAGCATTCTGTTAGTCAAATAATCTTTCCTCTAATCTTTACAAAATTACTTTAAAAGATAGGTAATACATTTCAAAACCTTCAGTTGAGTAATCATAAGTTGTTGGCAACAGCCATTTGAACCATTTGCCCCATTATCAACAAACCAATGTACTACCACAACTATCTTCCGACACTGCTATTATACTTAATGCCCAAAAGGTTTATCAATTCTTTTCAGCATTCTAAATTACAGCTCTCTGGGGAAGGAAGAGGTGCACTGAAATAGTCAAATCTGGAAATGATAGTATTGTAGCAGATGAGCTCAATGCAGAACTGGATGCAGACGATTTGTATGATTGAGGGAACACTCTTGCCAGTAGAGCTCATTGTCCAATTGGATTTTGGGATTGTCTATAGTCAGTTCAGCCTGCAAAGAGGGGTGAAATATGTGAAAATTTCAATGGAAAAAATCTGTGGTTTACCCAGACTTGATAGCAAACAAGCATGGTGACAAAGGCAGCGCATGTGTCAGTAATATTTAGTAATTGAAAGGTCATGTAAATAAGGAAAATAAAAAGTATGGCTGACTGGATTAATATGCCCGATTCACTAGCAGTTTCTAAATTTTAAAAATACTTTTACCAGAAAACCAAAGAATTCCAAACACAGGCCTCTCAGCTCATTGAGTTTATACTGGCTCTCCAAAAACAGCCTGCCCTGTCCTACAACTCTGCACATTTACCATGGCTAATCCACTTAATCTGCACATCTTGGCTTGAGGGGAAACCAGGCCACCCAGAGCAAATTCATGCTGGTATGCATTGCAAACTCTATAGTTACCCAAGGACAGAATCAAACCCTGGTCAATGGAGCTGTGAGGCAGCATGATAACCACTGTGTCATCCTTAATATATATAGCATATTAAAGCAAGTGTGTCTTTTCAAATTACGAGAATAGGGGTGGCACAGTAGCACAGTGGTTAGCACCAGGGACCTAGGTTTGATTCCCAGCTTGGATCACTGTCTGTGTGGCGTCTACTCATTCTCCCCATGTCTGTGTGGATTTCCTCAGGATGCTCCGGTTTCCTCCCACGTTCTGAAAGATATGCTGGTTAAGTGCATTGACGCGAACAGGACTTGAACTGTGGCGACTAAGGGAATTTCATAGTAACTTCACTGCAGTGTTAATGTAAACCTTGTGACTAAAATTTTTACTTTAACAATTTTACATCTTTATAAGTTAAATAAATTGAATTCAAGTGACTTTACTAATAGAATACAAGCTTTAAATGTCAACCAACAAAGAGAAAGGCAGTGTGGGCAATTCTCCTGTCCTCTGCACTACTTGAGCCAGGGCACAACAGTAGAAGCTGTTTAGCAGGACCCCACTAGATTTCATGGCCCGTGCATGTCTCCAGTTCCAAGTTTTCTTTGGGTCATTAGCGCTGTACCAGGAAATGGCACAAAGCTGATTTAAATCTCAATTTACATTCCATTAGCGAGCTTGGGACCGAAGTGTCTGAGCCCACTGGCGCCTTCCCTCCACCAGGGTTTACTCCTGCTCTCTACTGATGGGGAACAGGTGGCTGATCCTGCCGGAGGGGACAGAAACCATGGAGACATGCCCCAAGAAGACCGGGGTAAGGGGGTGCCACTGGGCATTGTCAGCCTGGCACCGCCCAAGAAGCAAACAGGCAATGTCCACCAGTATCGGCTTTGCCAAGGAGGCCAAATATAGTCAGGGAGATTGGGACAGGTTGACAGTGGTCCATTCAGCATTTTGCTGCCAGCTTCTCCGGTGGGAAAATCCTGCTCCCCGATTTTCAATGTGAATCATGCTAGTGCACTCTGCAGTGCTCAGTGAAAACCAGACTAAAAATACTATCTGTAGTTACTCCAGTTTTCATGCAAATTCAGTACTTAGAATTCTTATGGAACAAACTACCAGATAAAGATGTTGAGGAAGATACCATTGCAACTTTTAAAATGCATTTGGGATCAGCTGGAAGGGCACCATGGACCAGTTGGGCTGAAGGGCCTGTTTTCATTCTATATCTCTCTATGACTATCGATGGAATAATGGTTTCCCCTGAAATAGAGATCACTGATCCACATCATCAAAATCTTCAATGTTTCATTTCAACTCAGGCTCACCCTACAAATGTCAGCCCAATAAGTTGAGTCATTAGTTTTGCATTCTTACACCATTAATAATGGTATCACATAAACAGATCATTTAGGCTAACTACCAAAGCATTCGTTAAATTAATACCAATTACAATATTAACTCTGAACAAGTAGTCTTGCAGTCCAACTCTTGTGTTTTTAATATCTAAATTAGCAACTGCAGACATTTGCTTATTAATTCAAAGAGATCAGACTAGCTAGTATGAATCAAGTGACAATGTATAAGATAGGAGCAAATTACTGTAGATACTGCAATCGGATACAAAATCGGAAAATACTGGAAATCCTCAGGTCTGACAGTATCTGAGCAGAGGGAACAGAGCTAACACTGAGTGACTCTTCATCCAAGCATACACAATATGTATGCTTTGCTAAAAAAATAGCAATAAAGCAATTCGAAATGCACGAATGCCGAAGTATGAGCAACACTGATTACCTCTGACAGCAATATTACCACGGAGCTTCCGGAGTGTCCGAGGCCATTTGGTCTACTGAATTTCTGAAAGAACACTTTACCCATGCCCACCCTGCCCTCACACTACCCCCTTCACCCTGAACATTTACAATGAGTAATCCATCTAACTTAACATCATTCGGAATTAATTACTTCCAAATGCAACGCACAAGGACAAACATGTAAAAAACAGGTGACCAGCCAACGGTGCAAAGTTCTAAAATTTAAGCTTTAAAGAACCAGTGACAGTGCAGCAAAAAGGCGTTTTGCCTCATACTTTACGGGACTCTTTGCGGTGCCATATTTATACCTTCCGTATGTTCAAATTACAATCTCGAGACCGCATCCATTTTAAAATCTGCCAGTAACTTGTCTTCCAAGTATTCATCAGCCCCACCTGCCCTCCCGGCAATCCTCGTCTCAAATTTCATTTTCCTGCTTCTGCCTACGGTATGTAAACCGCAGGAAGCGAATAATTAATTGGTGACAACACGTTTTGATGGAGATCTCAAGGCAAACTCAGTGCTGAGGGCGCCATCCATAGCTGTGGAATGACTACAAGAACTCAGCACTGCGGGAAAGGTTAATAGAGTGTAATCTCTCTCTGTATCTATATATGTACACACATGTAGAAGCGTGGGAGGGCAAATATTCCCAAACCCGGGCAACATCTGCTGCCTCATTTCCCACTGTCTGCTCTCTGAAGATGCAATTTTTTTTTATTCCCGGAGAGCGGCCAGTGGTTGCCCTCTGACTGGAAAAAGCGCAAGTAGCACATTCCTCAAATAAAAGAGGCTGAAAAGGGGCGAAACACGTGATGTGTCCGCCAAAGCAAAAAGCTGCCGAAAGCCAGTGCCTCTGAATAATCAATGGCCAGATTCCCATTTAACTGCAAACATCGAGGGGCGTTGGATTGGGAAGCAACAACAGCGAGGACTGTTTGGGAATTTCTGCCTCATGTCAGACATGGACTTTTTACATAGGTCAGTTTAAAGGTGGAGATAAAACCCCTTCTCAATGTAACATGGAAACAGCCATTTAAAAGCTTGTGTATAAGTTGATTAACCGTAACTTTTTTAGCGAAAAAAGTCACCTCCAGAAAGTCCATCTTTCACCTGCCTCTCAACAAGTCCAGAGTAAAGCTGGATATGACATAGGCACTGCTAACTAATTGGTTTTAAAATTACAATCTTCTCATCGATACACAAAAAAATCTTGTACACACGTGGAGCAGATTTTGCTAACTCATACAACCCCATAAATTAATCTCTATTCGGAGTAGAGACTCATTTCGCCCCCACGCCCCTCCCTGAGGCATACCGACATGGGGGTCGGGCCAAGGTTGAAATGTTACTTTTAAACTAGTGAAAACTAACTAGAGTCGCGGATGGGCGTGGGACCGGATTCCTGGCCCAAATTTTGTCAGAATGATTCGGAGCTAGGCTTTAAGGTGACCTGTTGATCACACGGCAGTTTTTGGTTCACATACACGCACGCCTACATCTCTTACCAGCAGTTTTAAACAAATCAAACTACTTGGATAGTAAAATACTACCGTGCAAGCACAGACCATTAATTCAGGCTAGCGACAGCGTCAAAAATCGGGCCGAGTCCCGCCATGAGGCAGAATTTGTACCTCCATTCAAATTACACAATGGTCAGTAACCTCCCTTCCTTACACATCAACATTTACTTAAACAGTACAAATGCCTAATCACACTTTCGCTTAGATAGGGAAATTCCAAAGGGACACGACTGTAAAAATAAAACCCCACAGCCCCCAAGTCTTGGTGGCGCATTTCTTATTACTGCCTAGTGGGGATGGGTGGGGTTACAGTCTCCCTTTACTGCCAGGGGCATGGCTCAAGATAAAATTTCCACGTGAAATGGTGGCTTTGCTGTTAATGAATCTCACTGCATTTCTTTATATTAAAGGATAGCTACTTCTCTCTCTCTCCCCCCCCCCAATATTATGTTAAAATTCACTGAAATATGAATACACACAATACAACAACTGGGCTCCTGATATAATATCCCCCATCACACATTGGATTCCTGATATATTAATAACCTCCCCATACACACTGGACTCCTGATATTTTATTACATCCCCACATACTGGACTCCTGATATATTAATAACCCCCTTCCCCCCACATCCTGGGATCCTATTGTATTGATACTTTACATTAATAAATCCCCACAGGTTGAGTTCCTGACATATTTTAACTCCCCCAACCCACAGCGGGCTTCTAACATTGTAGCAATACACTTTCGCCCTTAACACATCCCCCTCCTCGTCTTGACATATTAACCCATCATCCACAGAGCCTCTGATATAGTAACCCCATCCTTTCATATACTTAACCCCTAATATTAGACACACAGGACCCCCTGATAAATCCACACACCCTAGGTCCCTGATATATTAACCCTGCTCCCCCAAAACTGAGCCCTGATATTAGCCTCACGGCCCCTGGTACATTGACCACCTCCCCACAGACAAGCTGTGGGCCCCTGGTAATATTAACCCCTCTCCCTTCCCACCCTGGGCCCCTGGTAACATTAACCCCTCTTCCTTCCCACCCTGGTAATAATAACCCCTCTCCCTTCCCACCCTGCCCCCCCCCCCCCCATCATATTAATCCCTCTCCCCGCCCAAGCTGGGACCCTGAGAGCCTTTACCTTGGAATGGTCCGGAGGTCTCCCGATCCCGTGCACAAATCCTGCCGAGAAAACCACACCTCCAACAGCTTCTCGGTCCCTTCGAAAAAGTGTGCACCGTTTTCCATCGTGAAACAAACGAAAAAAAAGAGGGGAAAAAAACTTTTCCCCCTCCTCCTCCCGAAAAAAAACTTCCCCCCCTCTTTTTCTGGTAAAAGCTTAATTAAGAATAAGTTAGTTTCAATTGCTCTGTTTTAGTGGGTTCTTAAGCAGTCCGATTTTGTTTTCTTTTAATTATTATTTATTTGCTTTTTGTTAAGAATATGTTGCCCCGAATCCAATCTCTCTTCACAGAGAATTGCTTAAAGCGACCGCTAGCTAATGTCGCCGGCCATACTGTGACTAGCAGCGCGCCCAACGCCGTCCGACCCTTTTATAACCTCCGTCTCGCCCCGCCCCCATCCCTTCGCCGCTCCGACACAATGGAACGTCTGTGGCGTCACCAGTCGAACGGAACGCCCCGCGTGTTCAGCAGCCTCGAGCCCCGGGGGAAAGAAACCGTTGGGAAGGGCGCGCGCGAAGCAGGTTTCGAATTGAAAAATAAACTGAATGACTAACAAAGGAAATAAAAAAGCAATATTGTCTTTTTTCTTCTCTCTTCCCTGAAAAAGTAAAGGACTTGGACCCGATTTTAATTATTTTTTTCCGCGCAAAATCCTAACGCGATTGGTTTCTTCCGCCGTCAATCAAATGTTTTCAGTACTGTATTGGGAGAAGGCGGGAATGCAATAACACCTCACAAATGAGTAAAATTTGGACATGAAATAATGCTTTCGTGACTATTCAAATATTTTATCTCGGTTTTTGCTTTAGATTTATTAATGCTTTGATAGAAAGCATCCTCTTTCCTCTAACCTTCTCCCTCTCTTTCCTTCGAATCCCTACTTTTGGATGCCGAAAACGGTCAGTTCGTCCGTCGCGATGCGCGACGGGAGATGTAGTCCCAGTGCTCAAGGCGCAGCCGCACCGGGAATGGGGCAGCATGTGCTCTGGAGACTACAGATCCCGGCGTGCCCCGCGGGCCGCCATTGTCTGCTGTTACTGCTAACGTCAACACAACAAACCCACGGTTAAATGTCGCCGGGCGAAGTTGTTTGGAAGAGACCAAAAAAAAATACACCACACACGAAATGAAGAAATGATCGGTGCTCAGATTAAATAATCCAACCCGTTTTTATCCACAACCCAGCAACAAAAAAAAGCGTGGAAATTATTTATGTATTTATGGAGTGACAGCCATGGATTACGATTTTAAAACGAAACTAGCAGCGGAGCGAGAGAAAGTAGAAGATCTGTTTGAATATGAAGGTTGCAAAGTGGGTCGTGGTACCTATGGTCATGTTTATAAAGCAAAAAGAAAAGATGGGTAAGAAATTCATACCTTCGAGCAATTTTTTGTGGGGCTGCTACTGCTGCCCGTTAACCTGAATGTTTTTTGTTGCTCGATTCACGTGCTTCACACAGCAGTGTTGATGTTTCTGGTTTGTAAATATATCCTCACACCTTGTGTTTACAACTCCTTGTAGTAGCCCCTGTATGTCAAGCTAAGGCCTCCAACCCGAATAGCAGTTATTTTGGAAACTATGCCTTTATTGATAGCAATGTTGGCATGATATAAAACATTCCACTTCCTGCCTTTTCTTTTATTCTAGAGTTTATTTTGTCAATGTTTTGCTGGGCTGGTCGCCAACTGTTGACTTAAACCACTACTTGTCATCATTTAAGGGTGCATCATCTTTTTGAATCCTGCATAATACGTGTATTTTGCTAAATGGAGACATGCAGTTAATTTTCATGCAATTATAACAACAATTTGCATTCATGTAGCTGTAATGTAAACTAAAGTCTTCAGTCACAGAGAAGATGCTGAGATTAGAGGGAAAAGTTAGTTAAAGTGATTAAAATTATTGTTTAAAAGCTGGGGTTTCTTAAAGGTATTTGAAGTTGGATGGATTTTGGAAAGGATTTTATTGCCTAACTACAGACTGCATCCCTCTTCCTGGCACAGACTGATATTAAGTCAGTTTTTTCACAACTTTGGCGTCACGTTGGATCCTGAGATGAACTTCTGACCTCATACTTGTGCCACCTTTAAAACCACTAATTCCTGCCTAAAGTTTTAAAGATTATTAGTCACAAGTAAGGCTTACATTAACCCTATAATGAAGTTACTGTGAAATTCTCCTAATTGCCACAATCTGGTTCCTCCTGTTTGAGTCGATGCACCTAACAAGCACATCTTTCAGAATGTGGGACGAAACCAGAGTACCCAGAGGAAATCCATGCAGACATAAGGAGAACATGCAAACTCCATACAGACAGTAACCTAAGCCAAAAATCGAACCTGGGTCCCTGGTGCTGTGAAGCCATGATGTGGAGATGCTGGCATTGGACTGGGGTAAGCACAGTAAGAAGCCTCACAACACCAGGTTAAAATCCAACAGGTTTATTTGGCAGTAGCAGCTTTCAGAGCAGTGCCCCTTCATTTGGTGAGTGACAGTTGTGTTCACAAACAGGACATATATAGATACAAGCTCAATTTACAAGATAGTTGTTGGACTGTGAGTCTTTACAGGTAATCAAGTGTTAAAGGTACAGACTATGTGAATGGAGAAAGGCGAACAATCATTGAAAGAACTATATGATTACATTAACAAGTTCGATCCCCATCATCAGACTCACCATGGACGACTCTCCGGAATTAGTTGCATTCTTGGACACATGCATCTCCATTAAGGTTATCTCAGCACTTTACTGTACTGTAAGTTCGTGGATAATCTTATGATGCTCCACTTCTCCAGCTTCCACCCCAAACACCTTAAAGAAGCTGTCCACTACGGACAAGCGCTGGGTATACACAGAATCTGCTCAAATGAGGAGGATCGCAACAGACACCTCCAGACACTGAAAGATGCCCTCATGTAGGAATAGGATATGAGAGTTTTGATGTGCCAAGCGAAAAACCACACTGACGTCCTCAAAAGACAAATACGGGACATGGCAGACAGCATACCCTTTGTCGACCAGTACTTTCCCGGAGCGGAAAAGCTATGACATCTTCTCTAGAGCTTTCAACATATCATTGACAAAGATGAACATCTTGCCAAGGCCACCCCCACACCCAACTTCTTGCCTTCAAACAACCGCCAACTCAAACAGACCATTGTCCACAACAAACTACCCAGCCTTTAGGAGAACGGTGACCACGACATCACACAACACTGCCACAGCAACCTTTGCAAGATGTGCCAAATCATCGACACAGATGCCATCATCTCACATGAGAACATCATCCAACAGTATATGGTACATACCCTTACAACTCAGCCAACATTGTCTGTCTGATAAGCTGCAGGAAAGGATGTCGCGGGGCATGGTACATTGGAGAGACCATGCAGATGCTACAAATAGATGAACGAACACCGCTTGCCAATCACCAGACAGGAGTGTTCCCTTCCAGTTAGGGAGCATTTCAGCAGTTACCAGCATTCAGCCTCTGATCTTTGGGTAAGCTCCTCCAAGGCGGCCTTCACAACACACGACAACGCAGAATCACTGAGCAGAAACTGATAGACAAGTTCTGCACGTGTGAGGATGGCCACATAAGTGCGGACACTCTCTGTAAATCACTATCTATGACTTGTCTGAGGTTGCAAAATCTCATAACTATCTTGGCCAGAGACAATACTTAAACTTGTGCTTGGCCCTCTCTCCACTCACATTGTCTGTACCTTTAAGAGTTGATTGTCTGTAAAGATTCGCATTCCATCTGTTATCTTATAAATTGAGTTTGTGTCTATATATGCCCTGTTTGTGAACACACCATCACTTGATGAAGGGACAGTGCCTCTGAAAGCTTGTGCTGCCACATAAATCTGTTAGACTTTAACCTGGTGTTGTAAGATTTCTTGCTGTGAAGCAGCAGTGCTAACCACTGTGATACCATGCCGCCTCCTCATCATCACTCAACTTTGTCCCTGTGTCAACTCATTCGATGCTGAAACCATCATCCGTGCCTTTATTGTCTCTACTCTCAACTATTCTAATCCACTCCTGGCTGGTCTTTCATGTTCTACCCATTGTAAACTTGAAGCCATCCAAAGCTGTGCTGCCTGTCTATGGTCCAGCAGCGGTCTGGGAATGGTGGCCACTTTGGGACTATACAGAGTCTCCAGATTCTAAGTGTCAGAGCCCATGGCACCAGATAGGTATGGGATCTCAGTGAGGAGGGAAGAAGGGCGGGGTGTGGTTTTGGCATGGTCAGGTGGGACAGAGCACCCAGAAAGTAAAGGGTGACATGTGACCTTTGGGCAATTGTATAATCAGGAAAGATTGAAGTGAAGTGGTTGGGTTTCCCTAGGCCTTACCTGCCCCTATTAAATTGCAGAAAGGTCAAAAATGAAATGGTGATGGGATGGCCACCAGGAAATTTTACCAACCCACCAGCTGGGATCTGTATGATTTTGCCCTTGATTTCTTTCCACAGATTCTACCTGAGCTGAGTATTTCCAGCATTTTGTATATTCACTTCAAATTTCCAGCATCTGCAATGTTTTGCTTTTTTACACACTGTTTAATCACATTCTTAGAAAAATACTTTACAATTGATGCAGTTGTGGTGTGTCTGCTCCTAATTTATATGTTCATAGGAGTTCAGGAGCACTGTGAATGAATGGCTGATCAGATAATTTGTTTATGGTGATGTTGGCTGGTGGAATGTTTGCCCTGGTCATGAGAATTCATTTCTTTAAATAGTGTGATGGAATCTATTATATTTGATTTATTATTGTCACTTCCTGGAATATAATGGAAAGTATTGTTTCTTGTGCACTGTACAGATAAAACATACCATTTATAAAGTACATAGGGGAAAAGGAAAAGGATAGGGTGCAGAATATAGTGGCACAGTTATTTTTTTCTTAAAGCATGTAGGTGCATGGCATTTAATATTCCTTTTCAAATCTAAAAGTCACATTAATGTGATGAAATTAAAAAAAACTGTATGTAATCAGACTGGAGCTATGATGAAACCGGAACAGGAATAAAGTTCTGGTCCTTTCACGTGTTTTTTAAAACAAAAATTGTCATTCAGACATTGCACTAGAAACCAAGAAAAGATGAGTGTTACAGTTATAGATAAGATGAAGAGAAAGATCAGTTTAACATACGATAGGACCATTCAAAAGTCTGATGGTAGCAGGGAAGAAGCTGTTCTTATTTATTTATTTATATCACAACTAGGCTTACCTTGACACTGCAATGAAATTACTGTGAAAATCTCCTAATTGCCACACTCTGGCACCTATTTGGGTACACTGAAGGAGAATTTAGCATAGCCAGTGCACCTGACCAGCATGCCTTTCGGACTGTGGAGGAAACCAGAGCACCTGGAGGAAACCCACAGCAACATGTGTGCAGTTCTGGTCGCCTCACTATAGGAAGGATGTGGAAGCTATTGAGAGGGTGCAGAGGTGATTTACAAGGATGTTGTCTGGATTAGGGGGCATATCTTATAAAGATAGGTTGAGAGAGCTAGGTCTCTTCTCCCTGGAGAGACGAAGGTTGAGAGGCGACCTGATAGAGGTTTATAAGATGTTGAGAGGAATAGATAGAGTGGATTCTTGGAGACTATTTCCCAGGGCTGAAATGGTTGCTACGAGAGGACACAGGTTTAAGGTGCTGGAGGGCAAGTACAGTGATGATGTTAGAGGTAAGTTTTTCACTCAGAGGGTGGTGAGTGAATGGAATCGGCTGCCATCAATGGTGGTAGAGGTGAACTCGCTGGGGTCTTTTAAGAGACTTCTGGATGAGTACATGGGATTTAATGGGATTGGGATAGTTTTATGGCCTGGTAGGTATAGATATGATCGACACAACTTGTGGGCCGAAGGGCCTGTTTGTGCTGTAGTGTTCTATGTTCTAACATGGGCAGAACATGCAAACTCCACACAGTGACCCAAGCCAGGAATCAAACCCGGGTCCCTGGAGCTCAGAGACACTTTGTCCTTGAGTTGGTTGGTACATGTTTTCAGACCTGGGCAGCCAATTGGGTCCTTAATTAAATATCCCATCTGAAGTTAAAAACCTGAGTGAATAGCTAGCTACAACATGTGTTCCATAATTACTATACCCTTTGGTGCAGCATCAATAAAGAATCATAAAAGAACTGCCACAATCTTTCACACCTTTGCTTTCATGATCATTTTGTTTCTTCAGAAGCTTGTGACTGGTACTGAGAAATGCTTCTACCCATTTTTCATGTGATGGCCTCTTGCATGTTACTTTGCAATGCATTTATTCAAGATGGGATTTGGACTGAGGTGACATTCTTTTCCAAGTGTTAGGTATAGCATGTATGGTTTAAAGCTTTACGGCTTTACGTAACCAAAAGCAGACAGCAAGGACTACTGAGCTAATCTGAGAAGATTCTAATGACAGCAAAGAAGCATTTCTGCAACTAGTTGGGGTGCATATATATGCTAATATATGTTCCTTTTTTTCTTCATGTAGGGATCTCCCAAGATGATGTAGCTGACATCAGAAACTAGCAGAAAGCCTATCATGAGCATTTCATGAGCATGTGTCACACATTCCTGATAGCATAAACACCTGCTAAAATATATTCACCTGAAATTCAGGCAGGGTCAGGTTGGAGCTCATAGTCCGAACTTACACTACAAGTGAGAAAGCAAATGGAGATGGCAGCAGGAGAGTAGAAACCAGCCTCGCATGTTCCACCAGAGGAAGTTTTTTTGAGAAAATATACTTTATTCATAAAGTATCTGAAATAACATCAGAAATATTTCAAAACGACCATCACTGAAAGCCACATGATATTCATGTTTTCTACGTAGATCCTCCAGAGCAAGAGTCAGGGATTTTATTATTAGCCCACAGAAAGAAGTTAATCAGTAACTAAAAGTTTTTGTGAAGCCTTGTGTGAAGCACCCTGCATTAAATTCAGAGATTAAAAAAAAGTGTAGTGTAGTTCTGGTATCTGTGTATCAACAAATAAAGGATGCAGAAATTTGCACTGCACCATAGAGTGAGTGACAATTCTGTGAGCACTCAAGAATGGCTGTCCAAAGTGCAGATACTTTAATAAAGACCTGGGATTTCAGTTTACAAAGTTGTGCAGACTTAGGGAAGCATTGAGGCATGTGAAGCCTTATATCAATGATGACTGATAGTCTGTTCCCATGATGATCCTGGCATGGTAAGAAGTCTCACATCACCAGGTTAATGTCCAACAGGTTTATTTGGTAGGACCGTAATACCATTTTGGAGTGTCACTCCTTCTTCAGGTGAGAAGGCTTGACAATCCTGAAAGCTTGTGGTGTTATGAGATTTCTTACTGTGCTTATCCCAGTCCAATGTTGGCTTCTCTACATCATCAATCCTGGAATGGCCAGCAGTAGGATTTAGCAGGAGGCATTTATTTCAGCTAGCTCTTCAAATACGTTAGCAAGTGTCAGGAAGTGGACAAGAACAATAAACCATTGCATAAGTGGTACTTATAGTACTTGTACGATCATCTGAAGACCTAAAACAAAACCTGTGTCTCCAAAGGAGAGGAAGAAAAACTTGGGTGCATATCTTTTCTTCAATGACTTTCATGAGGAATACTTTGTGAAACAACCTTTGAAACAAAGACCCTGGAGGAAAATGTTGGATGTTGGGGTGCAAAACACCGATGTTCATTTATGGTCAAGATAATTTCTTTTGAGGGATAGGATATGTTACTTAACTTCATAGAGTCAGTTACAGCATAGAAAGACAATTGAATCATTGCTAGTCCTCCTGATCAATTCAGTCAGTCCTACTACCCTGGTCTATTCTTGTATCGCTGCATGTTTATTTTCTTCAAGTGCCCTCCGGTTTCCTTCTGAAATCATTAATCATTGCTGCTTCCATCTTGCTCGTGGGCATCAAGTTCCAGGACATTAGTGTTCACTGTGGAAAAAGTTCTTCCTCATATCCTTCTGCATCTCTTGCTCAAACCTATAGATCTGTTCCCCTTCCACCTTGTACCATCAGCTAATAGGAATAATTTTTCTTTGTCCACTTATTCAAACATGTCATATTCTTGTAATCGAGGTATTCTAATACATGAATCACAGAAGGCAAGTATGCAGGTACACCAATTAATTAGGAAAATGAATAGAAGATATCGTTTATTGCAAGGAGAATTGATTACTAAAGTAAGGGAAGTTATGTTTCAGTTGTATCTGTGAGATCACATTTAGAGTAATGTATATGGTATTGGTCTCCTTATTTAAGGAAAGAGGTACATGAGTTAACAATTCGGAGAAGGTTTACTAGACAAATACCTGGAAAAGATGGGTTGCGATATGATGAAAGGTTGGACATGTCAGGTTTGTATTCACCAAAGTTTAGAAGAGTAAGAGGCAACTTGATTGAAACATACAAGCTCTTAAAGAGTCTTGACAGGGTGGATGTGGAGGGGATGCCTTGTCAGAGAATCTAGAACCAGGGTCACAATTTAAAAATAAGGGGTTGCTCATTTAAGGCAAAGATGAAGAGAAATATTTTCTCTTAGGATTGTGAGTCTCAGGAACTCTTTTCCTCAAAAGGCAGTGGAAATAGAATCTTTGAATATTTTTAAGGCAGAACTAGATAGATTTGTGATTAGCAAGGTTATCCGGAGTGGGCAGAAATGTGAATTGAGGTTACTATCAGGTCAGCCTGATCTTATTGAATGGCAGAGCAGGCTCAAAGGGCCAAATGGCCTACTGAATTTGTATGCTCTGAATTTGTATGTTCATTATATGTATGTTTGAACACCTCTGTCACATTTCCTTCAATTCCCTTTGCTCCAAGAAGAGCAACCCCAGTTTCCTTGACATAACATTGTAACTAAAGCTAAAGCAACCTTTCAAGAACTCTAATGTGGCAACCAGAACTGGATGTAGTATTCTAGTTGTGGCCTAACCAGGGCTTTATTAAGATTCAGCATAACATCCTCTGTTTTTGTATCTCTGTGAAGCACAAGATCACAAATGCTTTGCCAAATACTCTTTTAATTTGTCCTGCATCTATGCATATGCATGTTGAGTCTATATTACCTTTCCCTATCCCTTCTGCTAAATGCATCACTTAACACCTCTCTCTGTATTAAATTCCATCTGCCACTTGTTTGCCCATTCTACTTTGTCTGTGTCCTTTCATAGGCAATTAATATTACCCTCACTATTTACCACGCTTTAAGTTTATTATCATTAACACATTATGAAATTTTATCCTGTATTCTAATATCTATATATGTAAAACATATATGAAATAGTCTTAGCACTGACCCTTGGGGAACACCAAATGTCTATCATCCTCCAGTCTGGAAATAGTCATTTATTATGATTCACTATTTTCTGTTGGTAAGGCAAGTTTTTTTAAATCCAAATTGACACTGACCTTCTTATTCGATAAGCCACAATTTTGTAAACTAGCCTTTCATGTGATCCTTTGTCAAATGCTTTCTTAAGATCCAGATACAAAATTCACTCCATTCCTTTCATTATCTTCTCTGTTACTTCAGCAAGGAATATCAATTAGATTAGTCTAGTATGATCTGCCCTTTACAAATTTGTACTGGGTCTCCTTATTTAACTCAGAGCTCTCCAAGTGCCTGTTGGATTTTTTCTGATCATTGTTTCCAAAACCTTACCCACCGTGGATGTTAAACAAACTAGTTTGCCCTTACTAGGATTGTCTTTAAATCCTTTCTTGCATAAAGATGCCATATTTGCCTCAGGCACTCTGGCACCTACCCTTTCTGGTTGGTAAATTGGAAAATACTGTTAAGTCTTTTTGCTTTCTTCAGCAACCTGGGATGCAAATCATCCAGACCATGCATCCTGTCCCCTTTAAGCATTGCTAGCCTGTCACTATTTCCTGCATCTCAATTTTCATCCCACCCATTATCCCTAACATCTCTGCTTCTACTGATATTTGGTCAGATTCCTGTTTCTTAGTAAATGCAGTTACAAAGTACTCATCAAGTATTCTAGTGTTGCCTGGTGTCTCTAAGCTTATATCATTCTTTTCATTCCTAACAAGACCACTTCACCTCTTAGTATCCATTTACTATTTACATGCTGATAGAAGGCTTTTGGGTCCCCTGTTATGTTAACTGCAATTTTATTCTTATATTCTCTTTGGCAGTTTTATTTGCTTGGCACTTCTCAACATATTCTCAATTGACCAATTCACCTATAATGCATCATAGATTCTTTTATTGTTTAATCAAATTCCCATTTTCCCTCATTCAAGGAGTTGGCTTTGATTCTCCTCCTACATTTCTTGCTTGCTGGATTGTACCTAGCCTGCACCTGAAGCATTTCCTCCTTAAATATCATCCATTATTCTGTTAATCCAGAGACCCAGGTTAATGCCTGGGGACCTGGGTTTGAACCCATCATGGCAGATGGTGAAACTTGAATTCAGTAAGGAACTGGAATTAAAAGTCTGATGATGACTATTGACACCATTGCCAATTGTCGTAAAAATCCACCTGGTACATTAATGTCCAGCACAAAGGAAAATGGTTGTGGTGATAGGAGATCAATCATCTCAGCTCTAGGATATCACCTCAGGATGGTATTTGAGGCCCAACCACCTTCAGCTGCTTCATCACTGACCTTCCTTCCATCATAAGGTCAGAAGTGGGGTGATTTGCTGATGACCGAATAATGTTCAGTATCACTTATCACCATTCCTTTATTTATTAGTCACAGGTAAAACTTATATTAACACTGCAATGAAGCTACTGTGAAATTCTCCTAGTTGCCACTGTCTGGCACCTGTTTGTGTCAGTCTTTAAGAATGTGGGAAGAAACTGGAGCACCCAGAGGAAACCCACGCAGTCAAGGGAGAATCTGCAAACTCCACACAGATAGTGACACAAGCCGGGAATTGAATGTGGGTCCCTGGCTCTATGAAACAGCAGTGCTAACCACTGTGAAATTGTGTTGCCCCATAGATACTGAAGCAGTCCTTGTCCAAATGCACAAAGACCTGGACAATATTCAGGCTTGGGCTGAAAAGTGGCAAGTAACATTTGTACCACACAAGTGCTAGGTATTGACCATCTCCAACAATTCAGGATCTAACTAAATTCCCCACTGTCAATGGGGGTTACCATTGACCAGAAACTAACTGGACTAGCCATATAAATAATGTGACTACCAGAGCTGATTAAAGGCTAAGAATCTTATGACGAGTAACTCATCACTCCTCAAAGCCTGCCCACCATCGAAAAGACACAGTTAGGAGTGTAATGGAATGCTGTTCACTTACCTGAATGAGTACAACTCCAACAGCTTGACACTATCCAGGACAAAATAGCCTGCTTAATTGCTACCCCTTCCATAAAACTTCAATACCTCCACCATTGACACAGTGACCACGTGTATTATCTACAAGATGCATTGCAGGAACTTAGCAAGGCTCCTTAGCCAGCACCTTCCAAACCCATGACCACTCCCATCTTGAAAGACTAGAAGATAGCTGGGAACACCACCATCTGGAAGTTCCCCTCCAAGTCACTCACCATCCTGACTTAGAAATATATTGCTGTTCCTTCATGGTTACTGGTTCAAAATCCTAGAAATTCCTCCCTAACAGCACAGTGATGTATCTATATTTGCAGCAGTTCAGGAAGGCAGCTCACCACTACCTTCTGGAGGGCAGCTAGAGATGGGCAATAAATGGTGGTTGAGCCAATGACACACACAATCCATAAATGAATTTAAAAAATCTGATGAGGACAGCAGATTTCCTTCTCTAAAGGACATTGTGAACTAGGCTAATATTACAACAATCAATGATAGCTATCATAGTCACCATCACTGAGACAAACTTCTAATTTCATATTTATTAGTTGAACCTAATTTTCTTTGGCTGGGATCCATAATGGGATTGGAACCTGTGTCTCCATTGCATTAGTGTGGGCAATGTTATCGCTATACCTCTGACTCCACTGTGTGCTTCTAAATAACCTGGATTCTGAGTGCAAATGTGTTTCATGCCAGTCAGCAAGCTGATTCCTGTAGTATAAGAGTCTTGTATAAGTAGGGTTAACATGCGATTAAGTACAGTATTGCCCACACAGTGATATAAGATGTGACCCATGCCTAGGGGGTCATTCTAGTGTTGGACTGCGCTGTGAGCACAAACAATCATGGAGACAGCTCATAGCTTGCATTCTTTATTGTGTAATGTAAAAGTATTTCTTGCAGTTAATATATACATACAGTTAATCTATTTAGGATTAAGATTGCATGGAGACTGACTGAACAGTATCCAATACCCTATAAGAATTCACACCATTTAGAAGCTCAGTATAATGCCCTAATGTAAACTAAACAAGTGTGATTGTGCAATAGTCTCTTTAGTATGCATCTATAGTTCTTGGATTCATCAAATGCCAGAGCTCCAAAACAAGCACAAAAAATCACAGGTCAGGTTAGAGAACAGCCTCTGTGCTCCTAATACTTCAAGACACTACTTTATTCCTTTATTATACAAAATAAGTCCAAGCCATATTTTTCCAGTACCAATATTAGGCTGTCTGGTCTAAAAGTTTATATTTCTTTCTTCCTTTTTAAACAGATTTGGTAACTCTGTAATCCTGTGATATAATATTTCCATGGGAGAACGTTTGAAAGCTTGTAAGAACATAAGAAATAGGAGCAGAAGTAGGCCATCTAGCCCCTTGAGCCTGCCCCGCCATTCAATAAGATCATGGCTGATCTGAAGTGGATCAATTCCACTTTCCCGCTTTCTCCCCATAACCCTTAACTCCCTTGTCTATCAGAAACCTATCTACCTGTGACTTAAATATATTCAGTGAGCTAACCTCCACCACTTCAACAGGGAGAGAATTCCAAAGATTCACCACTATTTAAGTAAGAAATTCCTCCTCAACTCTGATCTAAATGCGCTCCCCCCCCCCTTTATTTTGAGACTGTGCCTTTCAGTCCTGCTATTCTTTCTAAGCGGGAAGAATCTCTCTACCTCTACCCTATCCATCCCCTTCATTATCTTATATGTCTCTATAAAATCCCCTGTTAGTCTTCTAAACTCCAGCAAATACAAATCTAGTCTACTCATCTCCTCTCATAGGCTAACCCCCTAATCTCCGGTATCAGCCTAGTGAACCTCCTCTGCGCTCCACCAAGGCCAGTATATCCTTTTGCAAATGCGGTGACCCAAACTGCACCCAGTACTCCAGCTGCGGCCTCACCAGTACCCTGTACGGTTGCAACAAGACCTCCCTACTTTTATATTCTATCTCCCTAGCTATAAAGGCCAACATTCCATTTGCCTTCCTGATCACCTGCTGCACCTGCAGACTGAGTTTTTGTATTCGTGCACGAGGACCCCCAGGTCCCTCTGCATCTTAGCATGCTGCAGCTTTTTACCTTTTAAGTAGATAACCTCATACTTGCTCACATTATACTCCATCTGTCAGGTCCTTGCCCACTCACCCAACCAATCCAGATCTCTCTGCAGACTTTCCACAACCTCCATGCAATTTCCTTTTCCACTCATCTTCGTGTCATCAGCAAATTTCGTTACCCTACACTCAGCCCCTTCCTCCAGATCATCTGTGTACATGGTAAACAGTTGAGGCCCCAGCACCGATCCAGCTGCCAAACAGAATAGCACTCATTGATTCATACTCTCTCCTTCCTATTAGATGACCAATCCTCTATCCATGCTAATACCTTACCCTTTGCATCCTAACCTTTTGCAGCAACCTTTTGTGAGGCACCTTATCAAACGCCTTCTGGAAATCTAAAAATACCACATCCACCTGTTCCCCTCTGTCTACTGCACTAGTCACATCCTCAAAGAAATCCAATAAATTCGTCAAATACGATTTCTCCTTAATGAATCCGTGCTGCGTCTGCTTGATCAAACCATTCTTTTCTAGGTGCTTCGCTATTTCTTCTTTGATGACGAATTCAAGCATTTTTCTGACTACAGACATTAAACTAACCAGCCTATAATTTCCTGCCTTTTGTCTGCTACCTTTTTTAAACAGCGGCATGACATTAGCCGTTTTCCAATCTTCCAGCATTTCCCTGGAGTCCGGCGAATTTTGATAAATAATTACTAAGGCATCCACTATCATCTCTGCCATTTCTTTCAGAACCCTGGGATGCATTCCATCCAGTCCCAGGGACTTATCTACCTTCAACCCTGTTAGTCTATCAAGCACTACCTCTCTAGTGACTGTAATCGCATCAAGGACCTCAACTCCTACCATCCGTCTATCTTTGATATCCAGCAAACTATTTGTGTCCTCCTCCGTGAAGCCGACACAAAAAACTTATTTAAAGCCTCAGCCATTTCCTCATCGCCTACTGCTAAATACCCCCTCTCATTCTCCAAGGGTCCAACATTCACTCTAGCCAGCCTCCTCTTTATATATTTGTAAAAACGTTTACTTTTTTTTATATTTAGAGCTAGTTTAGCCTCATACTCTATCTTTCTTTTCTTTATCAACTTCTTAGTCATTCTTTGTTGTTTAAAACTTTCCCAATCTTCTAATCGCCCACTATTTTTAGCCGCTCTGAACGCATCAGCTTTGAATTTAATACTCTCCTTTATTCCTTCAATAACCATTGCTGGTCATCCCTTCTACAGTCCTTCTTTACCATCGGAATATATTTCTGCTGAGTACTGAAAAAGATCTCCTTAAAAATCTTCCACTCTGCCCAATAGTGACAGGAAAGTTGTGGTGCAGATAGGGAAACAGATCCGTGAGAGATGTAGTAATAACAGAGTTGTTGTGATGGGAGACTTTAATTTCCCAAACATCGACTGGAATATCCCTACAGTAAGGGATTTGGATGGGGAGGAGTTTGTTAGGTGTGTTCAGGAGGGTTTCCTGACACAGCATGTGGATAAGCCTATGAGAGGAGAGGCTATACTTGACCTGGTGCTGGCTAATGAACCAGGACAGGTGTCGGATCTCTCGGTGGGAGATCATCTCGGGGATGGTGATCATAATTCTATCTCCTTCACGTTAGCATTGGAAAGAGATCAGGCAGGATAGGAAGGTGTTTATCTGGACTAGGGGGAAAATATGAAATCATTAGGCAAAAAATTGGACAAGTAAACTGGAAGGAAGTGTTCTTGGGGAAAAGTACTGAAGGAAGGTGGTGGATTTTCAAGGAATGTTGTCTGCGCTCTGCATGACAACATTCTGGTGAAACAAGGAGGCACAAAGGTTGTGATGAATCTAGTCAGGAAGAAAAGAAAGATGTACAAAAGGTTCAGAGAACTGGGAAATATTAAGGATCTAGAGGAGTATAAGGCTTATAGAAAGGAACTTAAAAAGCAAATTAGGAGAGCCAGAAGAAGTCATGAGAAGGCCTTGGCGGAAAGATTAAGGAGAATCTCAAGGTGTTCTATAAATATGTGAAGGGTAAAAGGATGAGAAGTGAAGGGATTGGACCTTTAAAAGGTGAAGGGGGAAAAATTTGTGTGGAACTGGAAGAAATGGCAGAAATGCTGAATGAGTACTTCGCCTCGGTATTCACGGTGGAAAGTGATCTGGGAGGTCGTATTGCAAGTATGCAGTAGGATGAAAAGATTGTGTATGTGGACGTTAAGAAAGAGGATGTGTTGGAACTTTTAAATTCTATCAAGATAGATAGGTCGCCAGGACCGGATGGGATATACCCCAAGCTTCTGTGGGAGGTGAGAGAAGTGATTGCAGAATCCCTGGCGATGATCTTTGCGTCGTCAATGGAGAGGTTCCGGAGGACTGGAGGATTGCGGATGTAGTTCCTATTTTCAAGAAAGGGAACAGGGATAGCCCGGGAAATTACTGATCGGTGAGTCTGACTTCAATGGTTGGTAAGCTGATGGAGACATTCCTGAGGGATAGGATTTATGAGCATTTAGAGAAGTTTAGCTTGATCAGAAATAGTTAACACGGCTTTGTCAAGGACAGGTCATGCCTTACGAGCCTAGTGGAGTTCTTTGAAAATGTGACTGAACACATTGACAGAGGATGAGTGGTGGATGTGGTTTACATGGATTTCAGCAAGGTGTTTGATACGGCCCCCATGCAAGACTTCTTGAGAAGGTGAGAGGGCATGGGATCCAAGGGGCGTTGGCCTTGTGCATCCGGAACTGGCTTGCCTGCAGAAGGCAGAGAGTGGTTGTGGATGGGTCTTTTTCTGCACGGAGATCGGTCTCCAGTGGAGTGCCCCAAGGATCTGTTCTAAGATCCTTGCTGTTTGTTATTTTCATAAATGACCTGGATGAGAAAGTGGAAGGATGGGCTAGTAAGTTCACCGACGATACGAAGGTTGATGGTGTTGTGGATAGTCTGGAAGGATGTCAGAATTTGCAGCAAGACATAGATAGGATGCAAGAATGGGCAGAGAAGTGGCAGGTGGACTTCAACACAGATAAATGTGTAGTGGTCCATTTTGGCAGGAACAATGGGATAAAGGAGTACAATATCAAATGTAGGAATCATAGCAGTGTTGAGGAGCAGAAGGATCTTGGGGTCCGAGTCCATAGAATTCTTAAATCAGCCTTGCAGGTGGAGAATGTGGTCAAGAAGGCATATGATGTACTGGCCTTCTTTAATCAAGAGATTGAGTTTACGAGTCGGGAGGTAATGCTGCAACTTTATAAGATCTTTGTCAGACTCCAGTTGGAGTACTGTGTGCAGTTCTGGTCGCTTCACTATAGGAAGGATGTGGAAGCTATTGAGAGGGTGCAGAGAAGATTTACAAGGATATTGCCTGGATTGGGAGGCATGCCATATGAAGATAGGTTGGGGGAGCAAGGTCTCTTCTCCCTGAAGAGACAAAGGTTGAGCTGCGACCTGATAGAGGTTTATAAGATGTTGAGAGGAATAGATAGATTGGATTCTCGGAGGCTATTTCCCAGAGCTGAATGGTCGCTATGAGAGGACACAGGTTTAAGGTGCTGGGCAGCAAGTACAGAGGAGATGTTAAGTTTTTCACTCAGAGGGTGGTGAGTTAATGGAATTAGCTGCCGTTGGCGGTGGTGGAGGTGAACTCGCTGGGGTCTTTTAAAAGACTTCTGGATGCGTGGATGGGATTAAATGGGATTGGGAGTTACAGATAGTTCTATGGCCTAGTAGGTACGGGTATGATCGGCGCAACTTGTGGGCTGAAGGGCCTGTTTGTGCTGTAGTGTTCTATGTTCTATGTTTTTCAGCTGTCCTACCAACCAATCTGTGCTCCCAATCTACATTGGTCAATTCTGCTCTCATCCTATCATAGTCCCTTCTGTTCAAACAGAGTATACAGGTTCGGGACGCTACTTTCTCATCCTCTATCTGCATCAGAAATTCAACCATAGTATGATCACTCATCCCAAGAGGATCCCTCACAAGAAAATCCCTAGTTCTATCTGCCTCTCGTTACACAATTCCAGATCCAAGATAGCTCGCTGTCTTGTAGGTTCCGTTACATACTGTTCAAGGAAACCACCCCGACAGCATTCCAAGAACTTTTCCTCCAGCGCGTCTGACTTGGGTCATCCAATCAATATGCAGATTAAAATCTCCCATAATTAACGCCGTTCTGTTCTTGCACGCATCAATTATTTGTTTGTTTATAGCCCGCCCCACCTCAAAGTTATTATTTTGAGGGCCTATAGTCCACATCTACCAGCGTCTTCCTCCCCTTACTGTCCTTATCTCTACCCACAACGATTCCGTGTTTTGCTCTTTGGGGCCTATATCTTCTCTTACTACCGCCCTGATATTATCCTTAGTCAACAGAGCCATCCCATCCCCTTTCTCCTCCTGTCTATCCTTCCTAAACACCTGATACCCCTGCACATTCAGTTCCCAGTCCCTGTCGCCCTGCAACCACTACATCATATCCGTTTGTGTTGATTTGCGCCATCAGCTCGTTAACTCTGTTCCGAATGCTTCATGCATTCAGGTAAAGTGTCTTTATACCAGTCTTTGTCTGGACCTTATTTGCAGAAATGCTACTAACTTCTCTCATGCCCCCCTACTCCTCTAATTGGCAGAACATTTTCAACATTCACCTGCACATGTACCCTCTCCTTTACTTTAGATTTTGTAATTTCTCCCATCCCTGCGCACACACACACACACACACACTAGTTTAAAGCCCTATCTACAGTCCTAGTTATATGATTCGTCAGGATTCTGGTCCCAGCACAATTCAGACGAAGACCATCCCATCTGTACAGGTCCCATCTGCCGCAGTACTGGTGCCAATTGCTCATAAATTCAAACCCATTCCTCCCACACCAATCCTTGAGCCACACATTCATCTCCTTAATCCTATTTACCCTGCGCCAATTTGCGTGTGATTCAGGTAGTAATCCAGAGATAACCACTTTGTCAGTTTTGCTCTTTAATTTGGTTCCCAGATTATCATACTCCCTCTGCAGATCCTTAGTTCCTATTTTGCCTGTGTCGTTGTCACCCACACGAACCACAACAACTGGATTCCTACCCTCCCACTCCCAGATGAGAAATCCTGGACCTGAGCACCAGGCAGACAACACACCCTTCAGTATCCTTTATCCTTGTCCCAAAGGACGCTGTCTATGCCCCTAACCACACTATCCCCAATTACCAGATTATCCCTGATGACCAGAGCCTCATTACCAATAATTACCGATTATCCCCGGTGACTGGAGCTTTTGTTAGATCATAATTTATTTCACATTCTAGGATACATGTTGTTAGGGCTGAATATATTTTCCAATTTGAGTTGTGTTGGCTTTTTTAAGAAACCTCTTTATCTGTATTTTTTTTTATAAATGCTTCATTTATATTCCTTTCGTACTTTTACATTTCTCTGACCGTTGTGAACAGCAAGATAAAGTAGTAGTTTTGTATCTCCAACATTCTTTCATTCTCCCTAAGATTACTTTTTTTATTTCTGATGGACGCTATCCTTTAACTACTCTAGCTTTTTCGATTTTTAATTTCAAGTTCTCAGCTGGAAGGTTTTACTTTATCTCCATAATTACTGAGTTTCAATTTAAATCTAATTTTTGAGCTCTCATATTTGTTTGGGATTACTGTTAATTTAATTATTATTTTCAGAAAAGATGTTGCTTTGCATTTTCTTCAGAGTATTTGAATTTTCTATTTTCTCTGGCAGGAATGATGAGAAAGAGTATGCTCTTAAACAGATCGAAGGCACTGGTATCTCCATGTCAGCATGCAGAGAGATTGCTGTAAGTTTACAAGATGGACTTAAAATTTATATATTTTTGTAAAACCTTTTTCAAATGGCTTGTGCCAGAAATTATTTTTATGCTAGAATACAGGGATGTATAATCTTGATTGAACTGGGCAATTACCTCAGTATTAATCCACAATTTGTGAAATTAAAGTTAACACTAAATAGTAGCAAATTGCATACAATAGCAGGGTTCTGTACTTTCGATTTTATTATATCAAATTAATTCATCTGGTTAATTCCCATAAACCAACATTATTATCTTGCACTATAGGTGTTTTGAAGTGAGAAAGGTGACAATATGGTTTTCCTGTTCTATTGTTTTTTGCATTGTCCTGAATCTTTGTGACAATCTCTGTATCATGTGAGTTTTTGTAAAATGCCAAGAAATGTATAAAACTTCAGAATTGCTCAAACAAGCTTGCATTGTTTTTCCTTCATCTTCATATAACTGCATGCATTTAGGGCTGAATCTTCAACCCACATCCATATTGGGAAAAGAGGGTGATAGGACCAGAAAATTACAAGTCTATAGGTGTGCCGACTTCCTTAGCCCTGTTTTTTTAAATTAATTTGTGGGACATGGGCATCCAGCTAGCCAGCATTTATTGCCCATCCCTGGTTTCTCTTGAGAAGGTGGTGGTGAGCTGCCTTCTTGAATTGCTGCTGTCCAAGTTCTGTGGATCGACCCACAATACCATTAGGAAGGGGATTTTGACCCAGCGATTGTGAAGGAACGGTGATATATTTCTAAATACTCCAACTGTGACCAAGGTTTTATAAAACACCAACATAACCTCCCTGTTATGCCAGAACTAGTAAAGGCAAGTGTCCTGTGCTTTAACTAGCTTATTAACCAGTCCTGTTGCCTTCATCAATCTGTGGAGAAGTATCTGGAAGTCCCTCTAGTTCTTCTGACTTTCCTAGTATCCTGGCATTTATTGAGTACTCCCTTGTCTTGTTATTCCTTCCAAACTGCATCATCTTGCACTTTTCAGAATTAAGTTCCATCTGCCACTGATCTGCCCATCTGACCAACCCTCTGTGGAGATGATTCTCCCAAAATAGTATAAGTAAAACTGAAATAACTCCTGCTGATTTTTTTTTTAGTGTGATTTTCAGAATGAATTTCCCACATTCTGAGCACTGCAGAATGCAGTAGTGTGATTCACTTTGAAAATCAGGGAGTGGAACTTGTTCGCGTTGGAGATGCCGGCAGCGTGGTGTTGAGCAGGTCATTGCACATGCACCGATCTGTCAGCATTGTAATATTAGGAAGACAGATTATTACTTAAATGGGTGTAAATTGAGAGAGGTAGATGCTGAGTGAGACCTTGATGTCTTTGTATATTAATCGCTAAAAGTAAGCGTGCAGGTACAGCAGGCAGTAAAGAAGGCAAATGGTATATTGGCCTTCATAGTGAGAGGATTTGAATATAGGGATAGGATTGTTTTGCTGCAGTTGTATAGGGCGTTGGTGAGGCCACACACCTGGAGTATTGTGTCCAATTTTGGTGTCCTTATCTGAGGAAGGATGTTCTTGTTACAGAGACAGTCTAGCAAAGGTTTACCAGGCTGATCATATGAGGAAAGACTAAGTTGGTTAGGGTTACATTCACTGGAGTTTTGAAGAGTGAGAGGAGATCTCATAGAAACTTATAAAATTCTAACAGGGTTAGATAGGGTAGATTCAGAAGGAAGTAGTTGTCACAAGCATGGCTGGTTTATTACAGTCTGTACTCTGCCTATATGAATAACCGTAAGAACAAGCTGCTTGATGCAATTAATTCTGGCATCATAACAGCACCAAAATTCAGATTTGATATTGGTCAATTGCAGATTTTTGGATGGACAGCAGCGTCCTGTTAGTGGAAAGTAATATTTATATAGCCATGATGTAAAAGGGCTTTCTTTAATCTATTATTAAAATTTTTGAAATAATTTGTCTTTCAAGGATAATTTGAGATAGACTGGGCATTATTCCTTTCCAAAAAATGGCAGCCTTTGGTCCATTTTCAATTTACGAATTTGCTTGTTCATTTTGGTAAGGATTTTAGTGATGTTCAAAATTTAAAACATTTTATGTCTCTTTTATAAACGTTTCTGGATTTTGCCTCCTCCTATCCACCCATCTCCCACCATCACAAATTTAAAATTAAAATCTTAAAAAGAACTTTTAAAATTGGCAATAGAAGCTGACTTCACTGACCATCATAATCAGAAGGGATTTTTCATTTTCTTTGTTACCCTTGCGATTCTAAGATCTATTTTCATGCGTCCGCCCCTACCAAAACCTGTCATTTCTGTGTATACCAGAGATTAAACTTAGGGTTTTCATACTTGGTGCTCTCTGCATTAATTTCCATAGACAAAATTAAGAAAAGAAAACATCTACTCATACAACGTCAGGATATGCCATAGTTCTTTACAGGTTAACAGCGGGGACGTGCCAGCGGATTGGAGAACAGCTCATGTGGTCCCACTGTTTAAGAAAGGTTGTAGAGACAAGCCAGGGAACATCACACCAATGAGTCTCATGTCTCTGGTTGGGAAACTATTAGAGAAGATTCTGAAGAAAAAAAAATTGCAAGTTTATTTATTAATCACAAGTGAGGCTTACATTAACACTGCAATGAAGTTACTCTAAAATTTCCCTGAGAAAATATGTCTCCATTTGGAGAGGCAAGGTTAGATCAGAGATAATCAGTATGGTTTTGTCAGAGGTCATGGTGAAGTTGTATAGAACTTTAATGAGGCAACACCTGAAATACTACGTGCAGTTCTGGTCATCATATTATAGGAAAGATGTGATAGCGCTGGAAGGAATGAAGAAGAGAGTCACCAGGAACATTTAAGTTATAAAAAGAGGTTGGATGGGTTTGGGTTGTTTTCACTAGAGCAGAGAAGACTGAAGGATGACCTGATGGAGGTGCTCAAGATTATGAGGGGTATGGACGGTGAATAGAGAGGAGAAGTTCCTCTTAATTGAAGGGTCAATTACGAAGGGGTTACAAGTTAAAAGTGAGGGGTGGAAGGTTTAGGGGAGATTTGAGGAAAAACATATTTACTCAGAGGGTGGTGATGGTCTGGGAGGGTGGTGATGGTGAGATGCCTCACATCCTTTAAAAAGTACCTGGATATGCATAATATTCAAGACTATGGTTCAAGTGGGATTAGGTAGGCAGGTCAGAACCTTTCATGCATCGGTGCAGACTCGATGGGCCAAAGACCCTCTTCTGCACTGTGTATTCTGTGATTCTGTATTACTTTTGATGCTTACTCATGTTGTAGTTTAGGAAACAGCCAGTTTGCACGTATTAAGTTCTAGTAAACAGCAAGGTGATATAATCCCATAATTAGTCTTTAATAGTGTTAATTGAAGAATAAATATTGGCCAGAATATAAGGGAGAGCTCTCCTGCTTGCCTTCTAAATTGTTCCATGAAATCATTTAAATCTACTGGGAGGGCAATTGGGACCTCGATTCAACATTCGAAAAGTAGCACACTCTCAGTGCAGTATTAGCATGTCAGCCATAGAATCTCTATAGTGTAGAAGGAGGCCATTTGGCCCATCAAGTCTGCACTGACCACAATCCCACCCAGGACCTATTCCCATAGCCCCACATAATTACTCTGCTAATCCCCTGATGCTAACGGTATTTTAATATGGTTAATCAACGTAACCCGCACATCTTTGGACTGTGGGAGGAAACCAGAGCACCTGGAGGGAAGCCATGCAGACATGGGAAGAACGTGCAAACACCACACAGACAATGACCTGTGGCCAGAATCGAATCTGGGTTCCTGGTGCTCTGGCAGCAGTGCTAACCACCATGCCGCCCCCAATATTTTGTGCATGGATCCCTATAATGGGATTTCAATCAAAGATATCAATGTATTTTCCCCTTCCTCTCATGAAATCACTAACTCTTTCTGGAGCATTAGTCGTGCCTTGATACTCTACTTATGTCGATGGTTTTCATATCTAATTCTGAAATTGTGTCAGTATTTTATCACGAGCACATCACTGGATAATATCTGGAGTGTACAAAGGCTGACTTTTTCCTTGCTGTTCCTTTACTGACTCCCCAGAGGCACATGCAGAGACTAATTATAGATTCAATTTCCCATAGGCAAGCTTTTTTGTATGGAGCGAGGGGTGTAACTTTAGCTCACTTTAGTTTCAAGCATTTTCTGAGATATCAGGGCGAAGTTGATCCTTTACCATCTGAGCTTTTAGTAAGAATCTTTTTATTATTGCTTATATCTTTTGTGTATGGTTCAATTTCTAATGAATGATTTGTTTTCTGCCCAATTAGAACAGAGTTCTGCCCAATTAGAATGATTTGTTTTCTGTTTTTCACTATTTACAGACTGATGGTATCTGGAACAGAGTCATGATGTTTCTGTTTCACTGCATTAGTCTGTTGTATTTTAAACATAGGATAATGTGGAAATAGTCTATAAAACATAACTTATAGTAAGCAGATTGGAGAAAATCAAAGAAACTTCTAAAATAGTTTTAAAACTGAGTGCAATAAATGTACTTGTACAAAGGAAGCTGTTCAGATTTCCACCAAAGTACTTGTTCCTGTCTTTTGGAAGCGTTTCAAAATTTGTCTTCCCATTCCCAATAATTAATTGTTTTTCTGACTCAAAATGGAGTGGTGTAATTGCTGTGTTACTGAATTTTGATTTATGGTCTAATTACTTCTGTCTGAGAAATTTGAATCTATTCTGTTTATAAAACAGCCTTCAGATTGATTTTTTTTCTCTCTTCTGGCAATAACATCTAAAAAATCTGACCAGTTTATTGACATGTAATATTATCTCAAGTGATTTAATTTCATATCCATGCTATTTATACTAGTTAGTCACATGGTGTCTTGCAGTACAATCACTGATTGTTGTTGGAGCTCAGTCAGCTTTTAATGCACTGAAAACTATTATTGTATAGAGTAAAGCCGAGCCTTATTCACACATTCCTGAAGATCTTTATGCCTTAACATTTGGGGGGGGCCTCCAAAACCAAGTGATATCATATACTATGAAACATATTAGGGATTCTACAGCCTATTTTGGTTTCTTATATGTGTATTGATATAATGTTGCATTTTTACCTTATAGTATATACAACTGTTACATTATAGTGTATACAGCATTGCCAAATGTCTATTGCGTCTCTGGAACCTGAGGATTATATCCAGCCCAGACTGATGGAATGAAAATTTAATTCTTCTTTTGGCTGTTAAGAGTTCTCATCAAAGTAATGTAGGCACTGTCAATCCACAATAGTTTGCTCACGTGTTGCATAAGTTGGCACTGCTGTGAGCGAGAACAGAGAATGTGGTGTTCTGCCAAACTCCAATCAGTGCAGTGGGACCAGAGAATCCCAACCCTGGATGATTTCCAAAGGTCTATAAAATAATGAGGGGCATAGATCAGCTAGATAGTCAATATCTTTTCCCAGACGTAGGGGAATCTAAAACTAGAGAGCAAAGGTTTGAGGTGAGAGGGGAGAGATACAAAAGGATCCAGAGGGGTAATTTTTTCACACAGAGAGTGGTGAGTGTCTGGGACAAGCTGCCAGAGATAGTAGTAGAGGTGGCTACAATTTTGTCTTTTAAAAAGCGTTTAGACAGTTACATGGTAAGATGGGTGTAGAGAGATATGGCCAAATCGGGCAATTGGGACTAGAAAAAAAAGAGACGGCATTGACAAGTTGGACCAAAGGACCTGTTTCCTGGCTGTAAACCTCTATAACTCTAACTGAGGGTGAGAGCAGACCATTCTGGTTATATAAGTAGTTTGGGGCAGAGCAGATTATAATGGAACTCTAAATCTTGTCGTACTGTACTTAATCTGAATTCTTCTGCTGAATAGCACAAACATACAAATTAAATAAAATGCAGCTGTATCATTCTTCATTATGGTCAAGATGAAAATTTGCAGTGAATTGCCAGTATAAGCAATTTATATTGGAGCTGGTGCTGCTTTAAAAACTTGTGGATATAGAATAAGCTGGACAGCCACTCACTGGCTATGTGTTTCATCACATAGGCAATGCTATCTTTGTTTCAGTGTCCAGTGGTACTGTCAAACTGTTCAATTGATTTGGCAAATCTCCTGAAGGCTTGCTGAACTCTGTTCATAAATGCAATGGCAATTATGCCGAGAAGGAATAATATTAGTTGGGCATCCAAACATGTACATTCTTCTAAGTGTAAAATGGTAAATGGAAATTTAAACATCATTGAAGGCAGATTGAAAACTAAAATGTGACCAAAGTGAATACGTGCATTTACAATCTTTCATTGAGACAAGGAAATCTGAATCACTTGATCTACGAAAGCTTAAATTTGTGCATTCATGGTGCATTATTGTTGGTGTATTAGTTATTAGTTATATTTCATGCTACATTTTTGAGTAACATGAGTGAAAACTTCCTTTGGTTTCACCCAACCCGCTATAACTCAATTGGGGAGGATGTGGAAAAATAGCATGAATGGATGTTGTCTTTGATATTGTATGTCTTTTTTGGAGTTCTAGCGAAGTTAAGAGATACAAGTTTCGAAAATACTTTGTGCATGATTTTGTGGGAAAAAAAAGAGACAAAATTATCAACAACCAGCTGGACTACATCGTGGTTAGAAAATAACATGGAAAGGATACAAAAAACTCCAAGTCTTCCCAACAAGGCACTGATTACCCAACATAGAGTGCTGATGGAAGCTCAAGATGTGCAAATGAAGGGGAAATTCAGGGAGCAGATGGAGAGATAGCTAAAAGAAATAGAAGCTATTATGATCAACACCATGGAAAAATGGTTGAGCCTGGTCATAGACTTGATTAAGAAAATTAGTGAAGAAAGTGGAAACATCAAAGAAAGTAGCTAAAAAGGAATTGAAATGACTGTTCATCAGTTGTGAAGAGAAAGGGGAAATATGGTGAGGCAAGTGATAGAGATAGGATTGTCAGGAAGAAGAAGAACATAATAAACTAGGAGTAGGAGTAGGCTATCTGGCCCCTCAAGCCTGCTCTGCCATTCAATAAGATCTTGGCTGATCTTTTTGTGGACTCAGCTCCATGTACCTGCCTGCTCATCGTAACCCTTAATTCCTTTACTGTTCAAAAATTTATCTATCCTTGCCTTAATGAAGCCTCAACTGCTTCACTGGACAGGGAATCCACAGATTCATAACCCTTTGTGTGAAGAAGTTCCTCCTCAGTTCAGTCCTAAATCTGCTTCCTCTTATTTTGAGGCTATGCCCCGTAGTACTTGTTTCATCCACCAGTGGAAACAACTTCCCTGCTTCTATCTTATCTATTCCCTTCATAATCTTATATGTTTCTATAAGATCTCCCCTCAAAAATGAATTCCAATGAGTTTAGCTTCAGTCTACTCGACTCTCCTCATAAGCCAATCCTCTCAACTCTGGAATCAACCTAGTGAATCTCCTCTGCACCACTTCCAGTGCCAGAATATCCTTTCTCAAGTAAGGAGCCCAAAGCTATACACAGTACGTCAGGTGTGGCCGCAACAGCACCTTATACAGCTGCAGCATAATCTCGCTGTTTTTAAACTCCATCCCTCTAACAATGAAGGACAAAATTCCATTTGCCTTCTTAATTACTTGCTGCACCTGCAAACCAACTCCTTGAGATTCCTGCATATGGACACCCAAGTCCCTCTGCACAGCAGTATGCTGCAATTTTTTATTATTTAAATAATAGTCCATTTTGGTGTTATTCCTACCAAAATGGATGACCACACAATAACCAACATTGTACTCCATCTCTTAGACTCTTGCCCATTCACTTAGATTATCTATATCCCTTTACAGACTTTCGGCGTCCTTTGCACACTTTGCTCTTTCACCCAACTTAGTGTCATTTACGAATTTTAATGCACTATACTTGGTCCCCAACTCCAAATCATCTATGTAAATTGTAAACAATTGCAGTCCCAACACTGATCCCTGAGGCACACCACTAGTCACTATCGCCAACTAGAAAAACACCCATTTACCCTCACTTTTTGCTTTCCTCTATCCATGCTAATACATTATCCATAACACTGTGCACCTTTATCTTATGAAGCAGTCTTTGGTGCGGCACCTTGTCAAATGCCTTCTGGAAATCCAGATACATCACATCCCCAGGTTCCCCATTGTCCACAGCACATGTAATGTTCTCAAAGAATTCCACCAAGTTAGTCAAACATGACCTACCCTTTATGAATCCACCTGTGTCTTATCAGTGGAACAATTTATATCCTGATGTCTTGCTATTTCTTCCTTGATGATAGATTCAAGCATTTCCCTACTAGAGAAGTTAAGCTAACCAGCCTGTAGTTACCTACCTTTTTACTACCTCCTTTTTTAAACAGTGCCATCACATTTGCTGCTTTCCAATCTGTGGGAACTACTCCAGAGCCCAGCGAATTTTGGTAAATTACCACTAGTGCATTTGGTCTGAGGCCAGATGGAAAGATGTGGTGGCAAGAAACTGAATGCAGCAGGATTGGAAGAAGGATGAGTTGCTGATAGAGGAGATGGAGACTTATTTATTTATTATTATCACAAGTAGGCTTACATTAACACTGCAATGAAGTTGCTGTGGAAATCCTCTAATTGCCTGTTTAAGTACACTGAGAGAGAATTTAGCATGGCCAATGCACCTAACCAGTACGTCTTTTGGACTGTGGGAGGAAACCAGAGCGCCTGGAGGAAACCCACACAGACACGGGGAGTACGTGCAGACTCTGTAGGCAGTTATTTAAGCCAGGAATCAAACCTGGGTCCCTAGCGCTGTGAGGCAGCAGTGCTATCCAGTATGCCACTGTGTCGCCCTGAATAGGTGGTCAATCATCATTGTGATAGCCCCAAGTAAATTGTGATAAACCAAGTGAAGAAGCTGCAGTGATTTAAAAGTGCAAAATATAGAGATTTCTCTATATCCATTTCAACACGTTTTCCTCTTTTGCTTCTTCAATAATATCAGAACTTGTCACATTTTAATCCCCGTCGTGTTTTTACACCTGTCTATTTACAGAAATGAATAACCCTTGCATGCCATGCTTGCTGTACACAGAGTTTGTGTATTTTGTGAGCTTAACGTTTTTCCATCAACAATGTTTGTCCTTTAGTACAAGTGATGGTATTAAATGATCTTTCTGTGTCCCGTATCTTGGTTAGAAAAGTGTAAATGATTGAATGTGCCTAGAGTTGGTAAATTTATCCCTTTTCTGCCAATTGCACAGCTTTGGGGCATAGTTTATTAGCATTTTCCATAGGAAAGATGAATACTGCCCAGTTTATGAGTACATTCTGGAATATCTTAATATTAAAAATTGTAAGGCAAATTTAGTTTAAATCTATATATAAAGGGGAAGGTAATGAGCATAAGCTGGGAAGTAAAAACTTGACAAAAGAGCTCTAGGCTGTCTGTTTTCTGCAAGGATACTTGTTGTCACAAAAGCCCCATTGGTGAAAATTTGAAGTCCATTCATCTGTCTGAGTTGAAAGCATTTAAGAAGCACTCAGCTAAACGTAATTGGAGTAAGCCATTCAGTCTCTCACATCTGTTTGATTATTCAGTTGATCGTGACTTATCTCTACTTCAAATCCATTTATCACCTTTGCTGTATATTCTTTAATATCTCAACCTAACAAAATTTTACCTAGGAACACCTTTGCTCAGTCTGCAAGCATGAATCCTAGATTCCTAACACTTGCCATTTCAACTCTGCATCTTCCCTCTTTCTTGCTATCATGCCCAATCTCAGCCTGCTGCAATGCCTCAGTGAAGCCCAGCACAAACTGGAAATACAGCAACTCATTTTTGATTTGATACTTTACAGTCCTCAGGATTCAACCTTGAGTTCAACAACTTTAGTCTGACCTCCCTGTTCCTTCTTGACCCTTTCTAAATTTTTTGGTCCCACTGACTTCCATAGTTGCTCATTACTACCATTAATACTCCCTCTGTCTAGTGCTCTTCACACTTTTGTTGCAATCTCTCTTAGAAATCACCTATCATTGACCTTCTACTTTGTTCCACCTGCTCCATTCCTTCTTATACAATTATATATTCCATCGCATGGTGATGTATAGAAGCTGTTGACCATTAGTGAAGGGATGTAGCAACCAGGAAAAGTGGATTTCTCAAGAAATTTATTCTGATTGCAAGTGAAGCCAAATCTTGTGAATTGACCACATGATTTTGCACAGATTGAAAATAATTGGTAATAGAACTGCTTCCTGAAGATGCCATTGATTTACTCAAGCTGGAAATTCATCCATGTGCATTCAGAAATGTTGACTGTAATCGATCCAACAGGTGGCTGCAAATGCCTCTACACTTGGCGGGATGAACTTACCAAAAATATTCTCAGTCCTGAATGAGTGTGAAAATGGAAGAAATTTGCGCCCTTTTTGGGCAACTTGAAAATCAAATCTAATCAGATTAGATTTGCCAATTTTTTTTGGCAAAAAAAAATTTTGCCAAACTTAGAATCCACCAGTAGGGAGAGTGGGCAGACCTAAATCATCTGAAAACCAGCTGATAGTACCAGAGGGCACATTTGCACAAATGCAGATTTCTGTGCCCAAAGTACAGGAACTTGTCACTGCCTCCCCCAGCTATAACTGGCCTCCATTGCCCATCAACCCCGCCCCCAACCACCACCACTGTCCTTCCACTATCACATGGCACTGCGGCCGATTGCCATCCCCATACATGGATCAATCACCACCCTCCCCGGACCAATTGTGGTCAAAACCATCACCCACCTCTCGCCATCCCCATGATCACTGTTGTAGAGTGCACAGCAGTCCTGCCCCCCTCCCCAGGTCCACCCCATGCCACTGCCTGGTGGGGATTGCCAGGGTGCCCGTTGGGCAATGCCAGAGTGCCAGGCTGGCACTACCGAGAGGCACCTCCCCTCTGTTCCCGACCTCCCAGGAGGGCCTCAATGCCTCCGGCTCTACCGGTAAGGCCATCATGGATGGTTCCCCATTGATGGGGACTTTTCATGATCCTTGCCAGAGAGAGCCTTCACTCGTGAGGCAACAGAGGCAAGTGAACCTGAACAATTCTATCGTATTCTCGCTTTAATGTTTTAAACAGCATTTCAGTATTGAGGTTAGCCTCACACTCACCGGATTTCTGGTGCCAATAAGATCGTGAGAGGTGAGAAATCATAGGCTACTCTTAAAATGAGCAAGGCAATGCCAATCTTAAAGATTTTTGGAGAACCATTCTGGAAGTCTTATTTGAAGTACTTTGAATTTTACAATCCCATGAAGCTTTCTTGAAAATTTCTCTTATAATCATAGTGCTAACTGTTGCTACAAATACATTGTCTGTTTCAATTTCACTGGAATTGAAAGCACAAATTAACCAATTGTAGTAATCCTGATACGCTTGAAGATATCAGCTTTCGCTGGAGAACAACACTTTTGATGAAGTTATTGTTGGTAATGGGGATCCTGCAGGCACCTCATTTTTCTCTCAGAGGCCTGACACAATTATTGGATAATCAGATGGGTCTCCCTTCACAATAAGGTTGCAAATTCTGTCCCTGCGAACTGCTGGCTGCTCATTGAGCCCTACTCTGAGCCCTTCATGAGGAATCATCAATAGAGCCAAACAACAGAAGAGAAATAGGGGGGAATGGGACTGTGAGGAATGGTTTTGTGGTGAGGAGGGGGAAGGATGGCCCTCAGCAGGATCAATTGGGTATTGAGTTCCTTGAGAGAAGGCCGCTGGCTCCGCTACAGTGTTTATTGGGCAGTTTTCTTGAGGCATGGAAAACCCATGTGAGTTTTGTATAATCATGAACCATCTTTAAACCCTGTGGGCTCAGAAATAATTTGTTTTAAATTGATCATTTGATGAGCCTAATGGTCATCCTGCTGCTGGTAGATGAGTTTCCTGTGTCGGCCTCTTCCTGCTACTCACTAAATACGGAACTATTTTCCTACAGCGAGGAGTCAAATGCATGGCTTTCAGTTTGATTCTCCTGCTTGCTCACCCATCCTTTCCACTCCAGTGGGCTCCCCTAATTTCCATTGTGATACAACCAGAAAGATTGCTTTCTATGGTGTTTCTGTAAAAGTTGGTGAGAGTCGTAGCTGACATGCCAAATTTCCTTAGTCTACTGAGAAAGTAGAGGCCTTGGTGGTTTCAAGACCTTTAATTCCAGATTTTTATTGAATTCAAATTATACCAAATACCGTGTTGAGAGTCGCATCTGAGTTCCGAGACTGGCCAATATTTAAGAACTCAGCAACTAATCTGAATGAGTATACCACTACATGATGTGGACTCATCTAATGAAGGAGCAGTGCTTTGAAAGCTCATGATACTAAATAATCTGTTGGACTTTAATCCAGTGTTATGAGACTTCTTATTATGCCACAAGTAACAGACTTCATTAGAAACGGTCTAGAAGACTATGAGCCAAAGAAGCAAATCCGTGTTTCCAAATTGGAAACCATGGATAAATAGGGATATCCATTGTTTGCTGAAGTCTAGGTCTGAGGCATTGAAGTCGGGTACCCTGACCTATAGCAGTAATCCAGATCTACGGAGAACCATCAAAGATGCCAAGAGACAGAACTGAACCAAGCTAGAGTCCCATTGATTATAGCAAAATTTGCAAGGCATAGCAGGCCATAAGATGAAGGCATGTTGAATCACTGGCAACACTGCATCCCTCCCTGATGAGCACAACACATTCTATGCCCATTTTGAGCAAGAGGTCAGCAAGAGCACATCTTCTGTCCTGTAAGCCTCAGCCAAACCGGTATCTGAGGTCATCATAGCAGACATCAGATCAGCCTTCTTGAAAGTCAACCTACAGAAAGTGACCAGCCCAGATGGGATATCTGGACAAGTACTCAGATCCTGCAAGGACCAGCTGGAGGAGGTATTCACAGAAGTTTTTAACTTCTCCTTACGCTGATAGAACATAGAACATTACAGCGTAGAACAGGCCCTTCGGCCCTCGATGTTGCGTCGACCAATTAAGAAAAAGCAATGACCCTCTAACCTAAACCATTCCCTTTTCATCCATAAACTTATCTACTAACCTCTTAAACGCCACCAAACTTGGCGCATCTACAACTGCAGCAGGCAGGGCATTCCATATCCTTACCACCCTCTGGGTAAAGAACCTACCTCTGACATCCGTCCTATAACTACCACCCCTTAATTTAAAGCTATGTCCCCTCGTGCTAGCTTTCTCCATCCTAGGAAAAAGGCTATCACTGTCCACCCTATCTAAACCTCTAATCATCTTATATGTTTCAATAAGGTCTCCTCTTAGCCGCCTTCTTTCTAACGAAAACAACCTCAAATCCCTCAGCCTCTCTTCATAAGACCTGCCCTCCATACCAGGCAACATCCTGGTAAACCTCCTCTGTACCCTCTCCAATGCCTCCACATCTTTCTTATAATGTGGGGACCAGAACTGCACACAATACTCCAAGTGCGGCCGCACTAGAGTTTTGTACAGTTGCAACATGACGTTGCGGCTCCGAAATTCAATCCCCCTACCAATAAAAGCTAAGACTCCATATGCCTTCTTAACAACCTTATCGACTTGACTGCCTACTTTCAGGGATCTATGCACATATACACCAAGATCCCTCTGTTCATCAACACTATTAAGAGTCCTACCATTAGCCCTATACTCTACACATTTGTTATTCCTGCCAAAGTGAATTACCTCACACTTTTCCGCATTAAACTCCATTTGCCACCTCTCGGCCCAGCTCTGCAACTTATCCAAGTCTCTCTGCAAACTATAACACCCCTCTTCATTATCTACCACTCCTCCAACTTTGGTGTCATCTGCAAATTTACTAATCCATCCTTCTATACCCTCGTCCAGATCATTTATAAAAATTACAAACAACGGGGGCCCCAAAACTGATCTCTGAGGTACACCACTTGTAACCGAACTCCACGATGAATAATTTCCATCAACCACCACCTTCTGTCTTCTATCAGCTAGCCAATTCCTGATCCAATTAGCTAAATCACCCTCAGTCCCATACATCTGCATTTTCTGCAGAAGCCTTCCATGGGGAACCTTATCGAACGCCTTATAAAGTCCATATATACCACGTCAACTGCCTTACCCCCATCCACCTCTTTGGTCATTTTTTCAAAAAACTCAATAAGGTTAGTAAGGCAGGACCTATCCTTCACAAAACCATGCTGACTATCCCCAATCAATTCATTTCTCTCTAAATAACTATAAATCCTATCCCTAATAATTCTTTCCAATGCTTTGCCCACAACAGAAGTAAGACTCACCAGTCTATAATTCCCAGGAAAGTCTCTATCCCCCTTCTGATCTGAGGTTTCTACCTGCTTCAAGAAGGTGACCACCATCCCTGTACCAAACAAAAGCCAGGCAGCATATCGTAATGACTATCGGCTGGACAGTCTGGTAGCCATCATTATGAAGTGCTTCAAAATGTTAGTCATGGCATGCATCAATTCCAGCTTCTCAGATTGTCTGGAGCCGCAACAGATCCACAGCAGATGCCATCTTTCTGAACCTACACTCAACCCTGAAACATTTGGATAAGAAAGACACTTATGTCAGTCTATTTATTGATGACAGCTGAGTCTTCAACATCATTATTCCTACAAAACCCATCTCCAAATTTTGTGGCCTAGGGCTCAGCTCCTCCCATTGCGACTGAATCCTAGAATTCCTAACCCACAGATTGCAATCAGTAAGAATAGGCAAGAACACCTCCTTCACAATTATTCTCAACATCAGTGCCCTGCAAGGCTGTGTTCTCAGCCCCTACTATGTTCCTTGTACACCTATCATTAGGTGACCAAATTCTCCTCCAACTCAATTTTAAAGTTTGCTGATGACATGGCCATAGTGGGTCGGATCTCAAACAATGATGAGATGGAGTATAGGGAAAGAGATAGAGAATTTAATAACTTGGTGTGATGACAATAATCTTGCATAATGGAGGATGTGCTCCTGTCTACATCAACAGGGATGAAGCAGAAATGAATGATGAACAGTACAGCGCAGGAACGGGCCTTTGGCCCACACAGTCTGTGCCAATACAGATACCTCTCTATTCTAATATTTTCCTTCCTCTACATGGTCCATATGCCTCTATTCCCTGTCTATTCATGCATCTATCCAGATGCCTCTTGAATGTTGTTATACAATCTGCTTCCACCACCTGCTCCAGCAGCGCGTCCCAGACATTCAACCACCCTCTATGTGAATAACTTGCTGTGATGTGGAGATGTCAGCATTGGACTGGGATGGATGTGGTAAGAAGTCTCACAACACCAGGTTAAAGTCCAACAAGTTTATTTGGAATCACGAGCTTTTGGAATACTGTTCACCTGATGAAGGAGCAGCACTCTGAAAGCTCATGATTCCAAATAAACCTGTTGCATTAAAAAGCATACAAAACTAGCTGTTGTGAGACTTCTTACTGAAAAATGTCCCATTTTTTATTTTGTTTAAACTTCCCCTTTCACTTTCAATCTATGCCCCCGAGTAATTGACTCTGACTACCCACTCTATCCAAGTCTGTCATAATCTTGTATACTTCTATCAGGTCCCCCCCCCTCATCCTCTGATGCTCCAATGAAAACAATCCAAGTTTTTCAATCTTTCTTCATAGACCATATGCTCCAAATGAGGCAATATCTATTAAATCTGTTCTGCATCCTTTCAATGCATCAACATCCTTCTGATAGTGTGGTGACCAGAATTGGACACAATACTCCAAATGTGGCCTAGCCAAAGTCTTATAGAGCTACAACATGATTTTTCAATTCCTGTACTCAACACCCTGACCGATGAAGGCGAGCATGTCAAAAGCCTTCCTGACCACCTGAATTGCCATCTTCAAGGAACTCTGAATCTGCATGCCTGGATCCCTCTGTATCTTTGTATAAATGGTTGAGTTTTAAGTTTCTAAGTGTCCCTGAGATCACCAACAATCTGCCCTGGTCCCTCCATGCTAACGCTATAATTAAGAAAGCCCACCAACACCTCTACTTTCTCAGGAGGCTAAAGAAGTTAGCACATTGACTATGACTCTCACCAACATTTACAGCTCACCCTAGAAAGCATCTTTCCTAGATGTATCATAGATAGGTATGGCTCCTGCTCTGACCAAGATTGCAAGAAACTACAAAGTGTTGTGAAGGTAGCCTAGTCGATCACACAAAGCAGGTCCCCCCTTCCATTGGCTCAGCTGACACTCCCCACTGCCCCGGAAAAGGAGCCATCGTAATCAAGGACCCCAAACTCTCTGAACATGCTGTCTTCCACCTTATAGAACATAGAACATAGAACATTACAGCACAGAACAGGCCCTTCGGCCTTCGATGTTGTGCCGACCAAAATAAAAAGCAATGCCCCTCCAAACTAAACCATTCCCTTCTCTTCCATATACTTATCAATTAACTTCTTAAACGCCACCAAACTTGGCGCATCGACAACAGCTGCAGGCAGGGCATTCCACTCCCTAATCACTCTTTGAGTGATTTCTTCTATCAAGAAGAATCTTCTTGATCTTCTATCACCTTCTTCTATCAAGAAAAGCATACAAAATTCTGAGATCCCACACCAACCGACTCAAGAACATCTTCTTCCCTACGTACTCTATGAACAAGAATGCTTTGCATAGTGTGCAGGAAACAATACTTTTCACCCTATACCAATATATGTGACAATAATAAATCAAATCAAAGTGAATTACCCTGGGCCTCTAGATTACAAGTCCAGTTACAGTACCACAATTCCATTTCCTCCTTGGAGGATAGTTTTCCTCCCAGGAATCAAATGAATGAAATTTTATTGCAATCCTCAAATATCCTTTCTTAGCCATGCAGACCAAAATTGTACGCAGTGCACATGGATATGATCTCACCAAAGGCCTGTATAATTGTAGTAGGATTTTCTTATCTCTTATAATACAGGCTGACATACTATTTGTCTTCCTAATGTGTACACAGCAGCTGTCAACTTCCTGTGTATTTGTGTATAAGGATATCGAAATTGTCTTAAAAACGCATTAAAACTAGTCTGTCACGTTTTAAGGACGTATTCTGTTTTCCATTCTTCTTAACAAAATTAATTTCACATTTCTCCACACTATGATCCATCTGTCACCTTTTTGTCCAGTCATTAGACTGAAGTATATCTTTTTGCAATTTCTCACATTTGCCTTCTCATCTAGCTTATATTAAATCCATATAGGAAAACAACAGACTCTCCTGGACACTTTGCAACCCTAACTAGCTGGTCTGATTATGCTCCTGTTACTTCTCATGCTGGTGTTAGTTGCAGTTGACACTTGAATGTATGACAGCCGACTCTCACCTCATGGGAGTAACTGGAAAATCCCCCCAATTGTGAATGTTAATATTAATAGTGTAACATTTGCTTGAATACAGTAGTAGCCAGTGTGTTAAATTCATTTTTCATGAGACTCTTCCATCTTTGGTACAAAGGCAAACATCAACCGCTGTCCAATTCAAAAGTTCTTTATTCTTACATATGCAAGCTGGCAATTTGCTATCCAATTTCCACCAGGTCTGGGAGTCAGTTAGCAAAAGCACTTTGAATAATGGGATAGTCCCCTTTTATGTAATTTTACGATCTTCATGGTCACATGCAGTCTGATGTAATATGGCTAATCACCAAGACAGGTTTGTTCTAGTCAGGTTTACCATTTCTAAGGTCATAATATGGTTATGTTGAAAGAAAGAGAACTGTTAATGGGTAAGTGGGATTAGTCACAGGTATCTTAAGCTTGTCATTTACCCAAACTGCTAGTTTAGCCGGTTTTTGCAAAAGCTCTTAGTTGCATGAGATATTAACCCCTTAATATGTCATTCCCTCCTTTTATTATTTCATGATAATTTAAACCTTTAGAGAAGAGTTTGGGCTGTGTTATAGACCTGGCATCAGCAAGCACATTGTAACAAGAACAGTAATAAGCAAACCACCAGAATAATGAGTCCCAAATGCATTAGCATTCCTTCCCAGTCCCCAAAGAGATTACCAAAGGGCCACCAGCCAGGGGGATTGTAGTCCTTAAAGTTCTACCCCTCGGTTCTAATTGTGTCAGGCATCTTTTTAATATGCTCAGCTAAATCAGTGATATTGTTGGAGGAGTCTGGAATATATGTCCAGCACTCAGAACCTACTAGAGCACAAGTGCCTCCTGTTGCTGCCAACAAGTAATCTAAGACCATTTGATTTTGGAGTGCCACCATCCGTATAGCTGCGACTTTAGCTGAAACTTTGGAGATAGCAGTGCTCACATTCTTTAATCTATGCGCAGTTTCATTAGCTATTTTCTCAAAAGCTGATGCCATATTGATCAGCTCTCGAGACGCCTTTGCTGTTCCATAGGCAGGAAAAGCTATCAACCAAAACCGCCAAGCTTCAGGGATTGGCCTGTTTAGATCTTAACAGGTGTATCTTGGGGTGGAGATGCAGGGAGTCACAATGCCAGACATAGAAGACCACATACACTAGATAGCAAGATCCAGACCAGTTCCAGGGAAGCCAAGGATGGATGTTATCTCCACAAACAAAATAGTACGCTACCATCTCATTTAGTAGAATTGGGTCGAGTTGGAATGGAGCCCTCACAGTAGTCCAAAATGATTTGGCTATAGGGCAATGGACTTTAGCCCTGAGCTTTACCATCCATCTACTGGGACTGGTGTGAAATTGAACTGCTGAATGCAGAGTGGCTATGGCCAACAGATTTGGTTCTGTTTCTTATCAGGCAGATGGATCCCCTTTGTTTACAATAGGTGGGGAGTCTGACCTATTATAGTTGGTTTGGTAATGGTTCTTAAAAGAATTCATTATATTACACCTCTCTACAAGTTGAGTGATACTTTTGTCCATAGATGCCATTAGAGGGATGTCCTGTCCATTAACTTTTGTGAAGCCTGTTTTGTGAACACAGCCCTCATTCTGTTTTTAGTTCCGTTTTGATGTAAAATTCATTCTATCATTTCCTGGGGTTGAGAGGAATAGGGAAGAGGAATCCCTTCTTTAGCATGTGGTGGTATATATGAGCAGATCCAACACCTGCTTACATTAAACTTTACAGCATAGTCATAAGATACGTACAAAAAGGTGTTAGAGCGAAATTGTCCATTAGTCAGTCCATTCTTCAGACTTCCTTACCATTGATCCCGTTGTCCTGGTGCCAGGAAAATAGCCGAAAGGCTGAAGAAGGTGAAAGTAAACCTCATGATTTATTAATGGAAATTGGTGTCCACGTTTACAGTCATTCAGATGTATCCAGTGAGATTGTCCTTGAACTTTGATTGCAGTTGGAGGGGAATTTGGAACAGTCCTTTCCACCGTAGCCCAAGTTCCTTATTAGCACGAGGTCTCCTATCTATGATCCAGGGAAATAGTCCTCTGGGTCAGAATCCTGATCCGGTGTCCATGGAGTTGATCTAAAGGTGCACTGTACCTGTGAATGTAAAAACCGTAAAGATGAGGTTAGCTGTCAAAAGTACTTCTGCATTTCATCTCCCATAATGTGTAAATCAGGGCGGGTTTGTATTTACATCTCAGGGTGTCCTGCTTGGTTTACCATAGATTATCTCCAAAGCAAATAGTCCAGTAGTAAAGTGGGATGTTATTCGCATGTGGTAAAGGTCTAAGGGTGAGACCTTTAGCTGGTTTAAACTGTTTTCAGCTGTTAGTTTGGCTAGCTTAGCTTTAAGGTCCCCATTGGCTCTTTCTACTATCCTGCTGCCTGAAGCACAGTGGAACTGCTGCTGAATGTGTAATATGTCACACAGTTCCTTATTAATTTTCCCTACGAAATGGAGGCCATTGTCCAAGCTAATCTGTTGGGGCACACTGAACCTTGGTATTATTTCCGTCAGTAACAATGTTACTACTTTCGAGATTTTGTTATTTGTAATTGGGAACACCTCTATCCATCTACCAATTATCCATCAATAATTACAAGACAATACTTACAACACCGCACACACAGTAATTTGATAAAATCCAACTGAATACAATTAAATGGGCCATCTGGCAAGGGAGTTTTCCCTGGCGAGCACTTCACACCCTGACCAATGTTGTTTTGTTGGCAGGTTAAGCATGATGCTATGTGAGACTGAGCAGCCTCGGCTCGTTGGGGATGATATCAATTCCGAAGCAATATTGCACTCATTTCCTCTTTCCCGAGGTGGGTGTCAGAGTATAGACAATGAAGTAGTAAAGGCAGCAATGCATCTGGAATACAAACTTGGCCAGCTGGAGTGACCCAGAGGCCTGATGACACAGAATGCATCTTCCAAAGATCCTTTTCAGAAGCGGGGGCATCCTCCTGTAAGCACTGAATAATGACTATTTCTGGTGTGCCTGATGTGTTCAAAGTGAGGGCGATACATTTAATAATGGCCAGTTGTTTAGGGAGGAGGATGGTTGGAGAAGGTTGCAGACATAAGGGGAATTTTGGATGGCACTTCCGGAGGACATGAGGAACCCACCTTTGAACCCATAGTTGGCCAAAATCATGAGAGACAGCAAAAGCGTAATGGGAATTGATATAGATGTTTGCAGATTTTCTGTCGGCCAGGATACAGATGTTGATAAGGGCAAAGAGTTCAGCGTTTTGTGCGGGGATGAAAAGTTCAAATGCAGCTAATTTTAGTGTTGAAGTAGTGTCCACAATCGCTTAGCCAGAAAGGGGTGTCCCCAAGGACGAGAGGGAGGAACTGCTATCAACAAACATGGTAAGGTCAGAAAAAGGGAGGGGAAAGTCTGTAACACGAGGGCAAGCTAGAAAATGATTTCTAAGTAAACAATCATGTGGAGGCTGCGAGAGTTCATCTGGAGGAGCGGTCAAGAATGTGGCAGGATTAATAGTGAAACAGAAGGAGAACATCAAGAATGGGTTATTAAGGAGTGCAACTTTGTAACAACTTAACCAAGTCTGGATTAGATGCTGAGTCTGATGGGAGGTAAGAGGGCCACCATGACATGTGAGGTAAAAATTGTGAGGGGCTGGTGGAGGGTAATATTAGCAGTTGCCATCACCAAAAAATAGATCACCGGCATGACCTGTGAGTAAGGGGGAAGACGTAGGGCAATGGGATCTAAACAAGTGGAATAGTATGCAATGGGCCATCGGCACTCCTCATGAGTCTGGGTCAGGATTCCAGTGACACATTCTTCCATGACATTAATATAAAGCTGGAAGAGCCTGTCATATAATGACTTTCCCAGAGCTGGGGCCGTGGCAAGGGCTGTCTTTAGTTCCCCAAAAGCTGCCTGTTGCTCCTCTGAAAGGGCAAAGGTTTTTGGAGTCTTGCAGGAGGCTAGGGGAGTCAGGGATTTGGTTAAGAAAATAATATTGGGCAGCTATTGTCAGCAATAGTTAACCAGGCCTAAAAAGACCTTCATTTGTTTAGGAATGGTGGGCAGAGAAGTCGTAAGGATATGCAAAATGCATTTGGAGTAATGGAGTGCTTTGAGGCACTGAGAAGGTTATTAGGAATTGGACCTGCTGTTGCGTACATTTAACCTTTGTGGTTGGGATATCCCCAGGAATGGAGGGCATTTAGGAGTTTGGTTGTGTCTGCAACATTGGCAGATTCTGTCGGATTGGCTAAAAGCAAGTCATCGACATATTGGATGACCGTAGTTCCATCAAGAAGCTCTGGCCTTTGGAGTTGGCAATGTAGAGTTTGAGAGAAGAGGGTGGGAAAGTGAATACAGCCTTGAAGGAGAAATGTCCAAGTGTATTGTTGACCCTGGAAGGTGAAGGCAAACCAATACTGGGATTCTTGAGCCAAAAAAAAGCGAAGAATGCATGTTGTAAATCAACCAGCGTGAACATGTATGAATCTGGGGGATATGGCTGTGGGTATTGACTGGTTTCGGGACTGTGGGATGCATGGATTGTGAATACAGCCTTGAAGAAGAAATGTCCAAGTTATTGTTGACCCTGGAAGGTGAATGCAAACAAATACTGGGATTCTTGAGCCAAAAAAAAGCAAAGAATGCAAGTTGTAAATCAACCAGCGTGAACATGCATGAATCTGGGGGATATGGCTGTGGATATTGACTGGTTTTGGGACTGTGGGATGCAAGGATTTAACTATTTTATTTACCTGCCGTAAGTCTTGGACCAACTGCCATTCCTGGCGACCGGGCTTTGGGACTGGTAAGATAGGGGTATTACAAGGTGATTGACAGGGGACCAAAATTCCTTGTTGTAGGAAAGACTCCACTAGGGCGGCAATACCTTTTTCTGCCTCAGGTTTAAGAGGGTACTGAGGTATTGATGGAAGGGATGCTCCAGGGCCAACCTGCACTTCAACCAGAGAGACAGGGGTAAACCCAACCTCATGTTTGGAAGTGGACCAGAGGTCCGCTGAGGGTTTGTCAGAGGGATTGTGATGTGAGTGGTGATAATGTAAAGGGCCAGTCACGGTGAAGGAATTGCAGTAATACCTTAGAAGGCCATCAGACAACTGTTCTGGGGGGGCTTTAATTGTGGGGTCTGATTGTTCAATCAATTAGCATCTCAGAAACTCTAAGGATTTGGCCCTGAATCCTGGATTGATGTTAATGCAGTGTGAGGGGACACGTGGCCCGATTGGTGCTATAGGTAAGGCAGGACCTCTCCAAGGAAGGCTGACCCTTCCTTCCCCTCGATAAAGCCCATGACAACGATGGGTATACATGAGTCAATGTAAGGGGCAAAAATGGCTGCCAATTCCAATGAGGCTCCAGTAGGATCGTAACACAGAATGACATGAGGGTGGGGAATTTACAGGGGAGGAATAAAATCCTGAGGGGATAGGTTGGTCGCCCACTATTGTGGGGACCTGTGGATCCAAAATTGTTGCTTAGTTGGTTCACTCCTAATATTGATGCCCTCGTTGAGGCAGAGAATTTTAATCCTAAGGGACACAGTAAGTCCCTCCCAGCTAAGTTAACTCCTAATTCTAAGGTTTGGACAAATGGGATAACACAGGTCTGGAGGCCAAGCTCCATCGTTAGAGGCTCTGTCAAGGGGTAGCTTATTCCCGCCCCACAAATCCATGAAGATTCGCTGAGACAGGTGAAAGCTAAAATTCATGTTGTTGTCTTGGTCCATGGTCGACATGGTGGCTCCAGTGTCAATCGCAAAAGAAATAATCTGGCCCTGTACCACCAAGTAAATCATTGGTTTGTCCCTGGGATCCCTAGTCAAAACTGGCAAGTTATGGGAGGAGGGTAGTCATCTGGAAAATGGGTTGGCTGTGGAGAATGTCAGCCTCCATTCCTCCCCCCTTGAGATTGGTTGCGGGGACATTCCTGCTGCCAATGATTCCAGCTGCCACAGTTAAAACAACCCTGTTCTGGTCAGGGTGGTCCCTTTTGCACCGGGTGCTGTGGAGGAGGACTCAGTCGATGGTATGGAAGGTGTGGTGCATATGGGGGTCTATATTGAGGAGAATGAGGGCCATTCAGGTGAGTCACATAACCTTTCCTATAATTATCCACCCATCTAGGGACAAAATATTAGGGTTCCATTTGGTACGCTTCTGCCAGTCTGGGATCAGGTGGAGCAGGGCCTCAGGGCCACAGTTGACGCAGAGGACATTGCACTATTTCGTGCTTAACTTTAGTAAGTTTTGATTCCTTAAAGGAATTCCAATAATGAGTTAGAAGCCTTCTCATCTGAGGTCTTGTGTTGTCAGACCAGTCCATATTGTTGGTACGAACGGCAGCGGCTAATGTCTCAGGAATGTATTGCAACAGGAGAGTGTTAAACTGGGGAGATCTATTCCCTGCATTGTAGGCGGTATCCCCAGCAAAGGTTGCATAGGTGGAACAGAAATGGTCCCAGTAATCGGGTATGTTCTCATCAGGTTATGTTTATATTCCAGCACGTTGATGACATCCACTGGCTGCTGTAAAATTCATTGGAGGGCAGTCCTGATGACTGTAATTTGTTGATGGTGTTGATTAATAACCCCTGAAAAGACCGTCTAGACCTCGTGTTCCAGGCGGATCTTGCATCTGGCACACTCGCTGGGTGTGAGGGCCATGCAACAGAGATTGCAGAGATTGCAGGGGGGGAGTTGCTTGATACATCTGAATGGTTCCCAAATATACTCTATGAAATCCTTTGGGTTTGTCTTACGATTAGGAACATTGGACTTAATCAACTACATCTGCTGAGGTTTCCAAGGAGTGTAAACTTGCATGGTCTGTTGGGCAGCTGGAGGATTTCACCTGCTGCTGGATTGTGGCTTCTCGGTTGGGAATTTGGTGGTTACGTCCCCTTGGTGACTTTTGGGGACCTCTCTACTTAGTATTTCTCCTATGATGAGGGAAATGGTAATAATCTTCTTCTTCATCATCCTAATCGTCATCCTCCTTTCCCTGAGAATCGGGACTGTCATGATCCTCACTGTTTTCTGAATCACTAGAGTAATTATCTCATCGGCACTGATGGGTCTTAAAAGGGTGCGGCTTTTCCTCAGTTTGATCTTTCATTCGGGTAATACAGGATTGGGTTCTACAGGCTATCAAGTCAGTGAACAGATTTTGTGTTGAATCCTCATGAGAGCTAGTGCCAGATCCTGAGGTAGCTTATTGGACAGGGACATCAGATGTTGTCGGGGTCAGCAAAATGGGAGGTTGAATGGGGGCTTTGGTCTTTGGGGTATAAGGTGGAGGAGGGGGAGTTGGAGTTGGTTGAACCTGGACTGGTTGGGGTTGGATTTGGAGAGCAGTCTAAGTGCTAGGTTGCCTTCTCCAATCCTCCTCCTGCTGTTGTTCATTGATATCTTTGAAACAACAATGGCATGCCAGATATGTCAGGAGGTACCTCTGATTTTTTATCTTTCGTTTGTTTGGACTGTCACTCTAGGCCTTTTTCTCGGGTCGTCTCTCCCTTTCCAACCTATCTTGTTCTGATCTATCTATTTTGTCCTTCTCATACTTCTCACATTCCCACTTCAATATTTCCCAAGTTTTGGGCTTCCCTTCATCATCACATTTACTGATTCTTCTCCTACGTGCATTATCCTCCCAGCTGGCCAGCTTTGATTTCTCAATTAATTCATTGATTCTCTTTCTCCAAGATGACGTTCATTTGCTTCCCGCGTTATGTTTCCAAATAGCCTCCTCTGCTTTAATACACTTATCCAAATCCGAAGTTCCCCCTAATGGCCAATTTTCATTTCCTTTTTTTTATTTAAACACTCTGACAAGCATTTGAGTCGCTCCTCGTCCTTTGGGTTTTCCTGACACATTTTATATAATGGGGTCACATCCCCTGACTTATCCAAAATTTGACCTATTGTTAAGAGACTTTGGCCACTTGTACTTCACAATCCTAGTGCCTTGTTGCCTCTATGCCCACTTCAGTGTCCTGACTTTCACATGGGGGATTTCCCCTCTTAACAACCAATCTAAAGCTGCGCATTTGAGACAGGCGCTTCCTTTCAATCAGCACAAGTAGTCACGGCTCCAGCTTCATCTAATTCCCACCTTTTACTATGTCTGAGAGGACTCGAACCGCAAATTCTACCGATCTAGGGACTCAAACCCCAATCAACCAGAGGCTCAAACCTCCTGGATTTAATATACCAAAACCCTGGGGACTCTAACCTCCAGGTACACGTGAGGGACTCGAACACTCCACTATTTCACTGAACAAACCTGGGGACTGTAACCACCAGGCCATTTGGGGGACTGTAACTACCCAGTGTCTTAACAAATAAACCTGGGGACTCTAACCACCAGGGCTACCAAGGGATTCGAACCACCTGGTGAAGGACTAGTCAGTGTTGAAGGATGTAAGTCATCTCTGAGTTCCGTCAATACAGGGCCTCAGGGGTTGAGGAGTCGACTGAGCATTAGTTCAGTGAGAGAGATCAAGGTTAATCTTACCTTGTGGGCCCATCTGCCTCACATCATTGACACCCAGATGATCACTTATTTGGTCCACCTCCTGAGGACATCTGTATGTGTTGGAACCTGCTCACATTGCCAATTGTTAAGTTAATTTTTCACGAAACTTTTCCATCCTTGATAAAAACAAATACCAACTGCTGTCCGATTCAAAAATTCTTTATTCTTCTTACATAAGCCAGCTGGCAAACCTTTGCTACCTAACTTCCACTCAGTGCTGGGAGTTAAGTATAGAAACATAAAACAATACAGCACAAACAGGCCCTTCGGCCCACGAGTTGCGCCGATCACATCTACTAATCCACAGACCTATCTATAACCCCCTATCCTATTCTTTTCCATATACTCATCCAGACGTCTCTTAAAAGACCCCAGTGAGTTTGCCTCAACAACCTCCGACGGCAGTCGGTTCCATTCACTCACCACCCTCTGAGTGAAAAACCTACCCTGACATCTCCTTTGTATTTGCTTCCCTGCACCTTAAATCTGTGTCCTCTCGTAGTGACCATTTCAGCTCGGGGAAAGAGTCTCTGAGAGTCCACCCTATCTATTCCTCTCAACATTTTATAAACCTCTATCAGGTCGCCTCTCAACTACGTCTCTCCAGTGAGAAGAGTCCCAGCTCCCTCAACCTATCTTCATAAGGCCTGCCTCCCAATCCAGGCAGCATCCTTGTAAATCTCCTCTGAATCCTCTCAGTAGCCTCTACATCCTTCCTATAATAAGGCGACCAGAACTGCGCACAATACTCCAACTGGGGTCTGACAAGAGTCTTATAGACTGCATCATTACCTCCTGACTTCTAAACTCTATTCCTTGGTTAATGAAGACCAGTACACTGTACGCCTTCTTGACCACTTCCTCCACCTGCGAGGGCGATTTAAGAGTCCTATGGACCCGGACCCCGAGATCCTTCTGCTCTACAGCACCGCTAAGACTCCTACCCCTTATATTGTACTCCTTCATCCCATTATTCCTGCCAAAATGGACCACTACACATTTATCTGCGTTGAAGTCCATCTGCCACTTCTCCGCCCAGTCTTGCATCCTGTCTATGTCCTGCTGCAACTTCTGACATCCCTCCAGACCATCTACAACACCACCGATCTTTGTATCGTCGGCGAACTTGCTAACACATCCCTCCACTTCCTCATCCAGGTCATTTATGAAAATGACAAACAGCGAGGGGTCCCAGAACAGATCCCTGGGGCACTCCACTGGTTACCGACCTCCATGCAGAACAAGACCCATCCACAACCATTCTCTGCCTTCTGCCGGCAAGCCAGTTCTGGATCCACGAGGCCAAAGCCCCTTGATCCCATGCCCTCTCACCTTCTCCAGAAGCCTTGCACGGGGGACCTTATCAAACACCTTACTAAAGTCCATGTACACTACGTCCACTGCCCTTCCTTCGTCAATGTGTTCAGTCACATTTTCGAAGAACTCAACTAGGCTCATAAGGCATGACCTGTCCTTGACAAAACCATGCTGACTATTTCTAATCAGTCCAAACTTCTCCAAATGTTCATATATCTTATCCCTCAGAAGCCTCTCCATCAGCTTACCAACCACTGAAGTCAAACTCACCGGTCGGTAATTTCCTGACTATCCCTGTTCCCTTTCTTAAAGATAGGAACCACATCCGCAATCCTCCAATCCTCCGGAACCTCTCCCGTTTCCATGGACGACGCAAAGATCATCGCCAGGGGCTCTGCAACATGCAGATGGTCACATGCAGTCACAAGACACCCTTTGTTCTAGTCAGGTTAACCATTTCTAAGGTCGTAATATGGTTGTGTTGAAAGAAAGAGAACTGTTAATGGGTAAATGAGATTAGTCATAGGTATCTTAAGTTTGTCATTTACCCTGGTTTAACTGGTTTTTGCAAAAGCTCTTAGTTGCATGAGATATTAATCCCATAATATCTCAAGTGGTATAACTGCCAGCTAAATATTTTAGAGGGCACAAGGACCAATACTGAGTCTCAGCCAAACTGTTGCAAATCCTGCCATAATAGTGCTCCCAGAGCAAACTGGATATAGATTTCCTTTTACTGTTTTGCATGCTGTAAACTATAACTATCAATAAAATAAATAAAACAATATTTGATGTCATTATTCAATTTTTTTTTATCCATCATGATTCTTCCCCATATGTAGTTCCATAAGCACCTATAGTATACTGGGTATCTTATGATCTCAGTAGAGACTGAGTTTTAAGAAGATATTTCAACTTCATGATTGACTGAAAGGATCTTACCAACAGATCATAACAAAACAACTAAAAGCAAGCAAGTCTAACACTAGTAGGCAACTTATACACTAGGCTATTCCCCATTTAGGTCTTAATTCTCCCACTGCTGTTGGACTGGCTTGATGAATCTTTCATGCTCTCTTTTCGGGATTTCTGTTTCAATTTTTTCCCATAAGACAAATGGTACTGGGCAAAATTGTGGAATTGCTTCCTGATCAACTCATAAGGTTGCTTTTGCTCCTTTGATAGTCCCTAGACCTTCCTGGAAAATGTCTAGGTATTTAAACAGGGCCTCACTAAAGTCACCATACTCTAATTGAAAAATGTTGAGCCAATCCAGTTGGATCTCTTGCAAGCAATTTCACTCCATTAGGTTTGGCCCCAAGCCCTCCACGACAACTATTAGTACCCAAACCACTTGCCTTTCATAAGAGACAGGAATAGAAGTTCTACCTACAATTCACAAGGGTTTCCCTGTTTGTGTTTTCAGTATTGCTGAGATCTTGGTTAAATTAAGATTCAGAGCAAATTTTATGATGGAACATTGATTTTATGGCCAACAAAATGGCTGCACCTGTATCGACCTTCAGTAATGCCAGATGTTCATTTACCCATGCTGTTACTTTAATTGGGTCCAATTTGGATATCACTATGCAGTTTAGTTGCTTGAAATCAGGTGTAGATGGATCTTCCAGGGTGAGCATTCTCCTGGATCCAACAATAATGCATTGTTTTCTCAGTCTAGGTCTTGAAGGCCTGCTAAGCTGTTTCACAGACTGACAACAATTACAATGCATTGCTGGACCAGATTCTAAAGGAACTTATAACTGTTTGGTCAAAGCTTGGTTTTGCTTTGATCCTGTACTGTGGACAGACCCGGATTTACACGTATCTGGATACTTCCTGACAGTCTTTTTGTAAAATTACCTTCACTCAGGCGGTTGTCCCTAATTCAGTTGAACTGACATGAGTATCCACTTCCCTTGGAATACCTTGTAACTCATATTCTCCACTTGCAGCATTTTTCAATAAGGCCAGTTATAGCACCTGTTTGAAATCCAATTGAGCTTCAGCTAATAGACATTTTTGAATAGTTATTTTATTAATCCTGCATACCAGATAGCTCTAAGCATCTTGTTAAGGGTTAACCCAAATTCACATGCTTCCGCCATTGTCTTAGCCTAATTAGGAAACTTGTAACCAATTTTACTTGGCTGTCAGACGTTCAAGTAAAACCTATAGCATCTCAGGATCCGAGGTGGCTTGGGTCAGAGTATTCTTTAGCTAATTCAGCTAATTCTTTGATATCCGTGCCCCAAATAAAGTTAAACTCCAAATGACTGCAAATGCTGGAGCCCACAGTCAGGAGAACTACCTGTTGTTTTTCATCTGCCACAATGTTGCATGCTCGAAAAATGTACTTGTTACCCTCAGAAACAATCAGACTGCTCACCACCCCCCCTCCATCCGGATGGAGTAATCCCCTACTCTAGGATGTAACCTAGGGAGTGTAACATTCAGTTAGGGAGCATTCTGTGTGGTGAAGCCCCAGATATAGTAACACTGGTTGGTCCCCATTCTTTGGGAGAAAATCCTGAAGTGCAGTTGTTCCACATATTGGATCCAATCCACTTTTGGCAGGGTCAAACGAGTCTATTTTCCTGAATAAAAGCATGATGTATAAGGCTTGTCCTAGCTGTTGTGAGCAATTTTCTTCAGAATCGTGCTTTACCTTATTGCCACTAAAATAACTTCTAAGAGGCCAGCGTGCCTTTACCAAAACTTATTTATTTACCAAAAGAGAAAATGCTGGAAAATCTCAGCAGGTCTGGCAGCATCTATAAGGAGAGAAAAGAGTCCAGATGACCCATTGTCAATTATTTATTTATTTAAAATGGTTTGCAGTATTCAGACACATATTTCCCAGAACAGAGTATTCACCCTGAGTGCCAGTGATCCAGGCATTCCACATTATATGTCTCTGTAGAGCTCCCTGATTGGGCAAACTTAAACAGTTTTCTTTTATTTATTACAAATATGTTATTACAAAAACAGTTAAAAATATATTCAAAATACGAATATGATAGATACATTACCAATGGCTAACGCCATCTATTTACCAATAACCTATAATCACTATCTTCTATTTAGGAAAGGTTCATTTTCAGTTATAGTTTTCCAGGACATTGTCCTCTAAATACATCTCAACCTATAAATCTACAAACAATAGTACAATACAGCAAACTAACTGCACACAAAAATGAACATTGAAGCATATCCGTTGCCCTCCAGGACACTGCCTCCTGGATTTTTTTTCCTGCCGGAGGTTTGTGGGGCGGCTAACCCTCCAGATGGTGGGCCCCAACTGAAGGGCTTTAGTTCAGTCGGACAGCATGGTTGGTGCAGGCTTGGACGGCCAAAGGGCCTATTCCTGTGCTGTAACTTTTTTTTGTTCTTTGTAGGTCCATATGTTTGGGAGTTATCCCTTATGAATCTTCCACCAGAGGCAGGAAAGTGGGGATGCCACCCCGGACCTACTCTGTGCGGACCGTCCTCTCTGGATTTTTTCCCAGGATGGTGGGGAAGGCTTCCTGGGGTATTCAATCTGGGCTGCACTTCAGGATTTTCTCCCAAAGAATGGGGACCCACCAGTGTAACTATATCTGGGGCTTCACCACCGTTGATTGTTTGATTGTTTCTGAGGTAACAAGGTAACTCAGAGTGTAGAAGACTTATATAAAAGCAAATTACTGCAAGTGCTGGAATCTGAAACCAAAAGAGAAAGGGTCATCTGGACTTGAAGCATCACTCTTTTCTCTCCTTATAGATGCTGCCAGACCTGTTGAGGTTTTCCAGCATTTTCTCTTTTGGTTGTAGAACACTTGTGCTCTTTCTGGCCCACAACTAGGCCAGAATCTTATCATCATTCTTGCTGGCGGAACATTCTCATTCTACGGCTTTGTTAAGGGCAGATCGTGCCTTACAAGCCTAGTTGAATTCTTCGAAAATGTGACTGAACACATTGACGAAGGAAGAGCAGTGGACGTGGTTTACATGGATTTCAGCGTTTGATAAGGTCCCCCATGCAAGACTTCTTGAGAAGGTGAGAGGGCAAGGGACCCAAGGGGCTTTGGCCTTGTGGATCCAGAACTGGCTTGCCTGCAGAAGGCAGAGAGTAGTTGTGGATGGGTCTTCTTCTGCATGGACGTCAGTCACCAGTGGAGTGCCCCAAGATTCTAGGACCCTTGCTGTTTATCATTTTCATAAATGACCTGGATGAGGAAGTTGAGGGATGGGTTAGTAAGTTCGCCGACGATACGAAGGTTGGTGGTGTTGTGGATAGTCTGGAGGGATGTCTAAAGTTGCAGCGAGACATAGGTAGGATGCAAGACTGGGCGGAGAAATGGCAGATGGACTTCAATGCGGATAAATGTGTGGTGGTCCATTTTGGCAGGAACAATGGGATGAAGGAGTATAATATCAATGATCGGAATCTTGGCAGTGTTGAGGAGCAGAAGAATCTTGGGGTCTGGGTCCATAGGTCTCTTAAATCTGCCCTGCAAGTGGAGGATGTGGTCAAGAAGGCATATGGTGTGCTGGCCTTCATTAATAGAGGAATTGAGTTTAGGAGTTGGGAGGTAATGCTGCAACTTTATAAGACCCTTGTCAGACACCACTTGGAGTATTGTGTGCAGTTCTGATCACCTCACTATAGGAAGGATGTGGAAGCTATTGAGAGGGTGCAGAGGAGATTTACAAGAATGTTGCCTGGACTGGGGGGCATGCCTTATGAAGATCGATTGAGAGAGCTAGGTCTCCTCTCCCTGGAGAGACAAAGGTTGAGAGGCGACCTGATAGAGGTTTATAAGATGTTGAGAGGAATAGATAGAATGGATTCTCGGAGGCTATTTCCCAGGGCTGAAATGGTTGCTACGAGAGGACACAGGTTTAAGGTGCTAGGGGGCAAGTACAGAGGAGATGTTAGAGGTAAGTTTTTCACTCAGAGGGTGGTGAGTGAATGGAGTCGGTTGCCATCTGTGGTGGTAGAGGCGAACTCGCTGGGGTCTTTTAAGAGAATTCTGGATGAGTACATGGGATTTAATGGGATTGGGAGTTACAGATAGTCCTATGGCCTGGTAGGTATAGATATGTTCGGCACAACGTGTGGGCCGAAGGGCCTGTTTGTGCTGTAGTGTTCTATGTTCTATGTTCTACTGCTGGATGCCAAATTCTCTGACCTCGCTGCAGCAGGTGTGAACAACCAGTAAGATCACGCACCTTGTGGGGCATAGGTTTAAGGAGATGTATGAGGCAAGTGTTTTACATGGAGGGTGATGGGTATCTGGAACTCATGGCCAAGGGAGGTAGTGGAAGCAGATATGATAGCGACTTTAATGGAATGGAAATAGAAGGATGTAGTCCCCGGAAAGGTAGGGATTTCTGTTCAGTTGGGTAGCATAGTCGGTGCAGGCTTGGAGGAATGAAAGGCCTATTCCTGTGCTGTAATTTTTTTTATTCTTTGTGTTGTGGGGAGGGGGTGTGAAATTATGCAGGTGCAGGGTCCTGATATTTGTATCTTAAGGCATTTGAATGATGTTTCCATGTTGAATGTCAGGTAATGCACTCATGACTAATGGAGAGGGGACAATAGCATCATATGTTTATAGCAAAGAAAAACGCGATTTGACTGCTATTACAATATTTTTCACTCCTGTCTGTATCTGTCTGATCCAATCGGGAGAGGAAAATCCTGGTCATGGTCAATTTGTGGTTAATTGCTCATCAGAAATTTATTGCATCTTTGATCATGAATGAATGAGAGCACTGACTTCAAATAGCCTTCATACTGTGGGCTTCTACTAGCAGGATATCTGTACTCCATGAATGAACTAGAATTCGCATTAGCCATATTTAAATAAAATTTCTGTGGGACCTTAATTTGCAGTATAAGGTCTTCTGCCCTAATGTTACAGGGAAGTGGCTTAACATGTAAATAAAACACCATAGTCAAGATGCAGGTAAAGTCTGAAATTACTGAGGCATGTCATTCATGATTTATGATGTGATATTAGCTGTCTTGATATGTTATCCTTTACTTATTTGCTGTTAGATCTGTAATATAGTCTGCTGTTGAATCATTCCTAATTGGTGTTCCATGCAAGATGGATCACTTACTGTGTGATTTCCATACATGGTTTCATTTTTCTGCACATGTTATACTAGGCTGCACCAACAGAATTGTACTGAAATGGAAACACAGTCATGTAAAGAGTATTCTACTATACTTATAGTTATTAATGGTTTGATATGACACAAATGCTTCAGTAGTTATCAGTTTAAAGCAGAAACATTTCTTGAGTTTCATTTATACTTGTTTAGTCTGCTCTAATAATATTCTCTAACGGTTTTAGAAGAAACAAAGTTAAATCGTGTGTACAGTTTTACATATCATGATTATCATAGAACTTAGAAGATGTTGTATTGAAAAAAAGTCCTTCCCATTTTTTTTTCACCTATGACAAAGCCCTGTGTGCAAGTGCCAAACAGACAGACTGATCAAGGCAGTCTCTCTCCTCACTGGACACTTTCAATGCAGCTGTGTAATTACGGAGTAAGTTGGCATGCACAATGTCATTTTATCCCTCTCCAAAACTGGATCATCTTGCGTCCATTACTGAATTCTATCAGTAGTCAAATTTTCAGTGGTGTTTAAGCCTTCATTACATTAGGTAGAGGAGAGCAATTAGGATGGAGCAATAGAATGAATAGCTGTTTCACAGGGTTTATATTTCTTCCTCTTGATTCTCTATCTGCACTTAGAAATGCATGAGGCAGACAAAGCATGTGCTTAAGTCTATTTTTATAGTTAGTTTATTCCTGGAACATGTCACCAGCTTGTTGCAGAGGCACTCTACATCAAGTTTGGCTGACCAGGAAATACCCATTCTTACGCCTATCATTGGTGAGTATTGGAAAGATTCATAGATTGATAATCAACAGTTTGGCTATATTACGAATGTACCTTCCTTGGCCATCAAGTCCTGGCTTGGGACCCAAATCTGGAGATCCTGGCTCAGGGACAGGAACTTTACCCACTACATGAGAAGATCTCCTCAGTTTATATTTAGTGCACCCTAATTTGTTAAGTTCACTCACAAATCGTAAAATGCACTTTCTTTGATTAGACCATCTCCTTTGATTCATACACTATTGAGATGTTTGAAAACATCTGTTTAAATAGAGCCGAGTGAGATCATTTAATACGTTTAAGGTATTTCAGAGTGACAAAATAAATTGTGGCTGCTTCAGTGGTAGCTTTGCCCACTTCACAGAATTGTTACAGCGCAAGAGGCCATTTGGCCCATTGTGTCCACACTATTCAAATCAGCAATTCACCCCAGCTTTCATCCACAACCTTGCACATTCTTCGTTTTTAGATAAGTTTAATTTTCCTTTTTGAATGCTTTGAATGAACCTGCCTCCATCACACTTTTGGGTAGTCAATTCTTGGGTTGGGCTTGTTTGCATTAAGTTTAAGTTTTGAATTTATTTATTAATGTCACGAGTAATGTCACTTTCTGGTGAAACTGCAAGCAGGAGAACATATGCTGCAATCTGTGTGGGAAGACTGGTCATCTTTACAAGGACTGTCTAAAATGGGCTGCAATATATGCACAAATATGCAAATATATGCACAATATATGTTGTGGATGGTCTGGAGGGATGTCAGAAGTTGCAGCATGACATCGACAGGATGCAAGACTGGGCGGAGAAATGGCAGAATGACTTCAACACGGATAAATGTGTTGTGGTCCATTTTGGCAGATCCAACGGGATGAATGAGTACACTATCAAAGGTAGGAGTCTTAGCTGTGTGGAAGAGCAGAGGGATCTTGGGGTCCGGGTCTATAAGACTCTCAAATCGGCCTCCCAGGTGGAGGATGTGGTTAAGAAAGCTTACGGTGTACTGGCCTTCATTCATCGAGGGATTGAGTTCAGGAGTCAGGAGGTAATGCTGCAGCTTTATAGGACCCTTGTCAGACCACACTTGGAGTACTGTGCGCAGTTCTGGTCGCCTCACTATAGGAAGGACGTGGAAGCTATTGAAAGGGTGCAGAGGAGATTTACAAGGATGTTGCCTGGATTGGGAGGCATGCCTTATGAAGACAGGTTGAGGGAGCTGGGACTGTTCTCCCTGGAGAGACGAAGGTTGAGAGGCGACCTGATAGAGGTTTACAAGATGTTGAGAGGAATAGATAGGGTGGACTCTCAGAGACTATTTCCCAGGCTGAAATGGTCGTGACGAGAGGGCACAGATTTAAGGTGCAGGGAAGCAAGTACAGAGGGGATGCTAGGGGAAAGTTTTTCACTCAGAGGGTGGTGAGTGAATGGAATCGGCTGCCGTCGGTGGTGGTCGAGGCGAACTCGCTGGGGTCTTTTAAAAGACTTCTGGATGAGTATATGGGATCCAATGGGATTGGGGTTTATAGATAGGTCTATGGCTGGGTAGGTTTTGATGTGTTCGGCACAACTTGTGGGCCGAAGGGCCTGTTTGTGCTGTAGTGTTCTATATTCTATGTTCTATGTTCTAAATAATTAGTGGAGGAGCCACATAAAAGGTTACCACAAGGGAGGCTCATGCACATTCCTGTGACAAGAATAAAGATGCCACTGCAAAAGATGTTGCAAAAGAAGGCAAGCCTTCTGACTAAAGGATGGAAATTCCAGCAGATCTTGACAAAGCACCTCCATCCGCATTGGAAAATGAAGTAACAGAACAAGAAGGGCACCGGAAATTTTGTAAGCAGAGAACACTAAAGGTAAATGCTGCTATTCTTGTGAACAGTAAATAGCGACCGGTTCCAACTAGCACCTCTAGTGTCATCTCCTCCTCCTCCTCAGGTGGCTGCCACCAACAAAATAAGCTGCTACGCATCAAGGTGGTATGGGAGTCATAGAGTCCTCAGCCCACATACAATGAATGCAATGAGAGGCTGCAGGAATACCAACAATCAGTCAATGGTAGCAGCAATGCAACCAAAATATCCCAGACCCAGGAAAAGAAACACAAGGATACACTCCGGCTTTGGGATACCTCAGTGTCAAAGACAAGGATCAATCTGCAGTAATAAGATCAATTGAGGGCAATGCAAACCTCTATGAGTCCTCTCGACATTGGTTTCTCACTTGATGTTGGATTTTTGAATTTGAATTTTTCCAGGAACTTCAAGAGGTTATGGTCTGCATAGTTTAGATTCTCCCAGTGTGCCCTTTGATAATATAGCTAATTATTTGATCCACACTTTTAAGAGAGAGGAGAAAGCACTGGTTATGCCACATTAAAATGCTAAAAGACTATCATAACTGGAGTCTAGTCAGCCAGTGAGTGTTTGCCATAAGAGAGTAGAAATAACCAAGGTTAACCAGGGGAAGTCAGGTAAAAAGGTTGAATTGGAGGATTCCCAGGTTGCACCTCCAGCAATTAGGCTAACAATAATATTCCAGAAGACTTAAATGGCCTATTAACTTTCCTGACACAAAGCTTTGGAAGGATGTAGCTAATCTGCTCAGGGAATTTAAAGAAATTGGAAGGGATCAGATGGGGTGTACCTATTGACAGTGCATGTAGGGATTTTCTGCCAATAAAGCAAAATTCCTAATCATTCAACCCTGATAAACTGGCTTATGTCAGGCAAGAAATCAAAAACAGGCTAGACAATGATATAATTGAGCTCAGATAGAGCTCCCTCATTGTACTGTTCCCAAAACCAGATGGATCAAATGAATTGTCATTGCATTAGCTTTCCTATAATCAGTGCACAGGACTGATTCATAACCAATCCCTTGCATTAAAGACCGTATTGATGATCTGTCTACCTTAGTAAAATTGATTTCACAAAAAGGGCATTGGCAAGTCTCTATGAACCCCAGAGTGAGAGAAATCTTAGTTTGAGACATGCCAATCTTTTGGAGATTAACAAACCAGGCAATAGCCGAATTAACCAACTACGAAGTATATCTTGATGACCTGTACGTTTATAGTGATACCTGGAAAGACATTTAGACCACCTGGAGACTATGTCAGGGTCTGTGGTAGGCTAAATTTGTCATGAACTTGGCCAAAAGTAAGTTTGTTCAGGCAAGGGTGACTCAATTGGCACACATATTGAGACAAGGATGAGTGCCACTTCTCAAAAATACACGCCCTGGTCAATTTTCCTACCCCCAAAATCCAGAGGGAAATTAAGTAGTTTGTAAGTTTGCATAGGTTCTACCACAAGTTCATCCTAAACTTTAGCATCCTGGCCACTCCAGTAACAGATATACTAAAGAAAACTTCAAGGAAGTCTGGCTTTTGAGAAATTGAAAGTCATCCTGGTAAGTGATCCTGTGTTCGCCACCCCAAACTTCAGTAAAGCTTTTAAGATGACTATAACAATAACCGAGGAGGTAGGAGCTATTCTGCTCCAGGATTGAATGTCTCATTAACTATTTTTTCCAAAACGTTAGACAAAAAGCAGAGCAGGTACTCCACAGAAAACATTAAGCCTTTTTAACTATTAGTTCTCCATCATTTGACTCTGCAACAACAATGATTAGTCCCAAAGAAGATCACAATGAGGGCATATTGGGAGACACACAATGTCAATGGCCACTGAATGACTACTACTACTTCCTCAACCTTTCCAGCACATTGAAGGTCCACAGCAAGTCCAGCGACGGGAGCTCTGGAAGAAAACAACTTGAGAGGTACTGAATGGCTTTAGAAGTATTTGGAACATCTTAGAAACATGAGATCTGTACACTGCTGTGTACAGTGGGAACCATAGCTGATGAGTCCTCAGTCAGCAAAGTGTCGATAAGTCCTCAGCATCATAGAATGAGATTATAGAGGCCTTTAATAAGCATTTCAATGCGTCAGTGGAAGCTATGTGCTCCAGCAAGAGGAAACCATGTGCATCCGTTGATTCCCAAGTCAATGATTTAAATCAATTCCATAGTACGTGTGGTTATAGAGCCTCCAAACACAGCTTTCACGGCAACTGCATTGTGGATAGTAGGCTCAACAATGTAAGGTTGGGTTTTTGCAATCCATAAATGATATGACTTTTGAGCTCCAGGTGGAATTGCACTACCAGATTCAAGATATAATCTGGGACAACAGTGAGACTCAGGAACTGGCAATCCTTCTTGGAGGTCCAAATTTGAGAGTATTGCCCACCAAAAGCTTGCAAAAAAGCCCACCAAAACTGCTAACTATTTCAAAGTTTGCTATACTAAGACACAGTACCTTCACAGAACATGCCCATCAAGGGGAACCAAATGTTTTTGCTGTGGCAGGACCAGACATTTTAAAATCTGCAGATTTAAACCATAGTTGAAAGGAACAAAGAAAGAGTCATTTTTCCATTCTCTAAAATAGAGCCAGTAGAAATGAGGTGTGGTCGACATGAAGACTTTCGGGGGGAAATAAAAGACTCCAACTAGCAGTTCTGGTAGAGCTACAAATCAAAAGGTATAGAGACACGGAGACCATAGTTAGTCTTGGGGACAACTTCGTTCGGGTGAGAGTTGTAAAATCCCACCCGAAGCCAGTGGAGAATTCCGTTCTGTGAGCTGGTAACTGACGGTAAAATTCCAGCCTGTGTGTTGGTTTAATAGTGTGGAAGTCTGGCTGCTGAAAATAAAGTTCAGAAACCAGGAGGCACCGACCTTAAAGTTAAAGCTCAGGTCACTACAGCCCTTAAATGTAAAGGCAAAGTAATTCATAAAACTCTTTTGATGCCGCAGAATCAACAATTTTCTCCACTCAGCAAGGCATCATATTCAGATCTTGTTCTCGTACAAAAGGTTGAAAAGGTAAAATGACCCCACAGTGGAGCACTTAGAGCAGAATGCCTGCACTGAAGCAGAAGTCGCCCAGGTCCTGAGTGTTATTACTTATGAGATTGGGTGGTAGTGAGGAAGTGGAGATCCATGGGAGATCTGCAGTTGAGGAGTTGGTAGTGTTCCACCAGATTATAGGGACCCCAGAATATCATGAGGAAATCCTACAAATTGCCCATGCTATTCCAATGATTAGGCATGTGGGTACCAGCAAAACTTTGGCTCGTGTAAGTAAGCATTTATTCAATTCTGGCCTAACTGTGTACTGTAGAGCCTATACCACTCGCCAGGTCATAATTAACTTGCCCCTATCTAATCCATACCAGCATTTAGTGAACCCTTCGACTGAATCCTAATAGATTGTGTAGGGCTATTACCTAGAAACAGGATAGACTTTCAGTACGTTCTTAACATAATAGAACTGGTCACCCAATTCCCTGAGGCCATTTCCCTCAAGGTTATGATGGAGAGACTGACTTATTTTTTCAGCCTACAAAAAGATAATTTCATATCCCATGTATTTTAGGAGGTTGTCCACAACCTGTGAATAACCAGCTGAAGTGTTTGGCTATCAACCTCAAATCCAAGAGACATGAGAGTGGTAACCGCAGACCTTAAAAATTGATTCGTACCTATTACTGGGACAAGGGCTTAGGTTTCCTGCTATTTTCTATGGGAGTCATCTAATTTATGGGCACGAGATGTGAGATACCCTGACTATTAAAAGAAAAGTTCCTAGAGCCCAAGGAGCACCCTCCATACTGGAATAGATCTCTACTTTCCTGGTTTTATTAGTTGTCAGGGAGGCAGTCTATCGCTAGACTATTAATCCAAAAACTAAGCTAATGTTCTGGGGACCAGGATTTGAATTCTACCATGGCAGATAGAGAATTTGAATTCAACAAAAAACATCTGGAATTAAAAATCTACTGATAACTGTGCAATTGTTGATTGTTGGACAAACCCATCTGGTTCACTAATATCCTTTAGGGAAGCAAATCTGTTGTCTTCACCTGGTCTGGCCTACATGTGACTTCAAACCATAGCAATGTAGTTGACTCTGGTCTGCCCTCGGGCAACTGGGAGTGGGCAATAAATGCTGGCTAGCTAGCAACACCAAGTCCCATGAATGAATTTTAAAAGTTGCCACTTGTGGCTCACTGACAAAGTTTGCTAAACTGTGACAAGCATTGCTGTCATCATGTTTTGGTAAGAATTTACCTGGCTACAAATGACTTGTACAGATCGTCAGTATAGTTTTGTCTATTTATTTACACTATTTACAAGAAATCACAATAAGCATATGGTATTCAGGATGCATGATGTAGAGATGCCGGCGTTGGACTGGGGTAAACTCAGTAAAGTTTTACAACACCAATTTTAAATCCAACCAATTTATTTGACAGTAAATCCGCGAGCTTTTGACTTTACAGCCTTCATCAGGCAAATGCAGTGTTCTGATCTGCAGAGGCACTCATATCCACACAGACAGTTACAGATTGCTGATTAGAATGCGAATCCTTACATCTAACCTGCTATTCAAGTGTTAAAGTGGCTAACAATGTGTGTGAAGGGAATCCTGAGCATTGGTTAGAGAATTGTGTATTTTCTCCAGACAGCACAGTAAGTGAGGTTTTTTGCTAATCCAGGCAAGTTACGGGGGTTACAGATAGTGTGACATGAAGCCAAGATCCCTGTTAAGACCGTCCTCATGTGTGTGGAACTTGGCTATCAGTCTCTGCTCAGCAACTCTGCGCTGTCGTGTGTCACTTAACAGGGATCTTGACTTCATGTCACACTATCTGTAACCCCCGTAACTTGCCTGGGTTAGCAAAAAACCTCACTTCCTGTGCTGTCTGGAGAAAATACACAATTCTCTAACCAATGCTCAGGATTCCCTTCACACACATTGTTAGCCACTTTAACACTTGAATAGCAGGTTAGATGTAAGGATTCGCATTCTAATCAGCAATCTGTAACTGTCTGTGTGGATATGAGTGCCTCTGCAGATCAGAACACTGCATTTGCCTGATGAAGGCTGTAAAGTCAAAAGCTCGCGGATTTACTGTCAAATAAATTGGTTGGATTTAAAATTGGTGTTGTAAAACTTTACTGAGTTTACCCCAGTCCAACGCCGGCATCTCTACATCATGCAAATTGGTGTTGTAAAACTCTATTCAGGATGCAGACAGTTCTGCTCCTTTTTCTCCTGGAGCCTCTTGGTCATCTGACTACTGATGTCAAAGTTGCATCATTAATATTATTCACATCATATTAACATATTGATTATGCCTTTACTGTACAATGGCTGCTGGAGACGGAGGTGAGTTTGCAACCCAGAAATCAATTCTGCCCCCCGATTTCTACTTTCACCAGGGAAATCCAACTCCCAAGTTTTTCTTTTTCTCTTCCATGTCTTTCACAAAACTCTAGGTTGTTCTTAAAAAATATCTCCTTATGTTACTCAGTATCAAATTTTGTTCAGCAATACCTCTTTTTAATAACAATGCAATAACATTAAAAGCTTTGTATAAATTTTAAAAGTTGCTGTTGGTGTTTTAGTTGTAGGATCATCACAGCCAATCTTGTACTGTATAGGTCAAAGTGCTGGGCACTAACCCACAATTTCCTATTACTTTGTTTTTAAGTGATTTGATTTGAAAACCAACAGGCGCCAGAGCATATCCTCTTAACTACTTGCTTCCACAAGTCTATGACGCAAATGCAGTTAATGATAATGTGCCACTTCACACAAAATCTGCTAATACCACTAACTTTTTTAGATTTTAACAAACGTATTTTTACACCAGTGCATCAATCCTGCAATTATACTTTGAAGAAAATCTTGGATTGTTTTAATAGTAAACAATAATATGGTGAAATTTGGTGGTTGTAAACTGCTGTAGCATCCAATCTTGCTTCCTGCACATCAAAGCATTAAGATTGTACTACAGCGATAAGACATTTATAGGTAGAATAGGGATAAAATTGATCTTGGGTGATAACATCGTGAATTGGACATCTTTATTATGCCTTTTTGTATGACTGCAAGATCAATTTCACATCTGTATCTTTTCACATCTGTATTGAATATTGTTGCCCATTTATTTTTATCTCTTTGTTTCTCCCAGTTGCTGCGAGAGTTGAAGCACCCCAATGTGATTGCTTTGCAGAAGGTGTTTCTTTCACACAGTGACAGAAAAGTCTGGCTCCTGTTTGATTATGCAGAACATGATTTATGGGTAAGGACCTGGTCACCAAATGTAAAATTCCTTATTATGTATTGCATGCAACAAAATTGCAAATTAGGGTAGGTCTTCCAGACTCAGCCTCTATTATCTGTTGGCTTTCAAGATTTCCAGTCATGAATATTTATATACTCCTACCTATCTTTACTACTTTCATATATATGTAAGCAGCCTATGTGGAAGCTATTTTCTTAATTCTGACCTTTCATTGAGTTGTACAGAACAAGTACATGCAAAATCAAAGATATTGTTGGGGAAATGCACAGAGGTGAGGGTGATATTTAGGGGTAACTTCCTGGAGATGTCGTTCCGGCCGTTTGAAAATTTGCAGCTCATCACAATGGCTGGGAATGCAGTCTCTGCAGCCTGAGTGATTTCTTCAGATTGATTTCCCCTCCATTACTTGGAAATTTGTTTTTTTTTATATAATTCTTTTTTCACCTATCAGAAGAATGTAGCAAGTCTCCAGCATACCTTAACCATAGTTCCTGATGGCACACCTATGCAAATTTAGGTAAAATTACAAACCATTTCTGAAGATCAATGCACTACTGTTTCTCCCCAGAGTACAACTCAGGCACCAGGTCCTCCAAATGGCTTAATTGGCTACTGCATGTAAAATTCAGGGACAGTCCTATTGGTTGCCCATGTCTGCCAGCAACCTATCTTTCCAGCCAATGTCAGGCTGTCTATCTGATTGAAGTATTCTGACCATTGATTTTGGAGCAGATGTAATGCAGGTTTAGTAGAAATATATCGAGTTTGAGTTTAATTATGAAGAGAGATTATATAAAATAGGTGGTATTCCCGACAATTTGGATAGTTACAAAGTGATTTAATTAAATTTTTTAAGATTTTCAGAGAAATAGGTAGAGTAGGTAAAAATAAACTATTTGCATTGATTGGAGATTTTAGAACTGGAGGATACAGTTGAAAAAAGAGTAAGGGTGTGATTTTACCAGAAAAATTCTAAACACCGAGCAAGCGTGCAAACACTTCAACATATTTTCAGTAATTAGAATGCAGATTGAGTAAGGCAAAATAACATACTACAAATGTCTGTTGCCAGTTGTATTGTATTGCTGTAGTGCGCGTGGAATTTTTCCTTGAGGCACATGTGTCAATACCTGTCACATCTACTTGTATACATGCTCATGAATGAATCAGATCCCTTTGTTAACCCACAAAAAGTGCATTTTAATTACTGTAAAACAAATATCAAAATCAGTAAATTTATTTATAATAGTGTCACAGTTAAACAGTGTAAGGATGGGTGCTCATAAAGTAAAATGCATTTCATTGTCTTTAAGAGTAACTATTTTTCTAATTTACTTTGCTTTTTGTGCAGCATATTATCAAGTTCCATCGTGCTTCTAAAGCAAACAAAAAGCCAGTACAGCTACCAAGGGGAATGGTCAAATCACTGCTTTATCAAATACTAGATGGAATTCATTACCTCCATGCAAATTGGGTTCTTCACAGAGACTTGGTAAGCATAATACTCTCAAAAGGTTAATAAAGGAACTAAACCTCAGTTGTTGTGCACTTACTTAAAAAATGTTACCGGACCCCAAAAGCTCAATTTTGGATCGGTTGGTTAGATGTACATTGCCAAGATGCATTTCCATCCTATTACCTGTTAACTGGGACAGTGGATAAGTTCCATATGACTACATCAGACTGTCCATGCTTTGCAAACCAGGAGGTGGCATGGTAGCACAGTGGTTAGCACTGCTACTTCACAGTACCAGGGATCCGGGTTCGATTCCCGGCTTGGATCACTGTGTGGAGTTTGCAAGTCCTCCCCGTGTCTGTGTGGGTTTCCTCCAGGTGCTCTGGTTTCCTCCCATACTGTGAAAGATGTGCTGGTTAGGTGCATTGACCCGAACAGGCACAGGACTGTGGCAAATAGAGGAATTTTATGGTAACTTTATTGTAATATTAATGTAAGCCTTACTTGTGACTAATAATAAATAAACTAAAATTTTACACTGAGCAATACTCAGGGCACACCTTATTTGAATGTGGTGCCTGAGTTGTTCTCTGGGGAGAAACAGTAGTGCATTGACTTCTAGAAATGATTTGTAATTTTACCTAGGTTTGCACAGGCCTGAAATGTTCAGTCAGACAGGATGCTTTATTACTATATTGATAAAAGTAAAGCTTTCAAAAAACTCAGCTTGTTATTGTAAAAAATGACCTTGGATTTGTCTGTTGCAAAACAGAAGTGCTAGGTGACTGATCAAAACTATATATTATTGTTTCAATTAGCACTAAACAATCTAACTGGCAACCTTAAAGGTCATTAATCAAGGGTTATAGTCACAATATGGTGTAACTTTGAGCATATGGCCCTGAAGTTGGCCTCTGATTCAGATTGGTCTCCTTGTTTTGAAGTTTTGCATATTGCACATATATAGGAATACCTCATTTTAAATAGTCAATATGTTCTTAAAAACCACGACTTAAAGCAAAATTACTTATATTGAAGCAGCTTTTTCCATTTAAATGCATATAAAATCAGATGATGCATTTCCAATCCAAGGTCTTTGGCCTGAGTAGGTGAAATATGTCTTATTTAAACCAAAATTAGACAAAGCACACTGTGCAATTCACAAAAACAATTAATACTCAGCAACATGGAAAGGAGTTACTGGGAGATTGAAGGCAGAGAGTTCTCTCCTGTTCCAATCTTTGCTTTGAAGAGTGCTTAAATTAATTCCTGAACCCGAGGGAGTATCAGGGTCACTGTTGGAATTGGAGATTGAGGAGTGGAAAATGCAGAATAGTGGTGTGGGGGGAGATTCACAACTGTCACTCCTTTTCCTGCCACAGCCAAATTCTGTTACACATTCAGTCCCAGCAGAAATAAGGCTTTCCCCTGCCTCACTGACTCTGGGTGGGTCAGAGACTTCACTCTGTTCTTCATTTCCAGCTTCATTTTTTTCAGTCCTCAAATGGGATATATTTAAACTCTCTTCTCCCAGAGAAAAGTACCACTTCTGTTCTGCTCTGAGGTTAAACCATGCACCTGGCCAGGCCAGAAAACACCAACTACTCCAGGAAGTGGGGGGAGGGGGTGAATGGTGGAAGAGTCAGAAAGAGGATATAGTAAGTAAACCATCTGCGCAATACAGTGAGTTAATATAGCTTCACACTGTTTCATCATTGTTCACTATATTCTGAATTAGTTGGTGTCTGTTTGCTCAGCATAAAATCATATCTGTCCCTGAGTTGATATTGTGCTTTTCCCTACTTTGGGAACTGTTTCTTCCTTTTTGCTCACAAACCTCCTGAAATTTATTTACATAGAACATAGAACAGTACTGCACAAACAGGCCCTTTGGCAACTTGATCATATTCATACCTACTAGGCCTATCTATAATCCTCAATCCCATTAAATCCCATGTACTCATCCAGAAGTCTCTTAAAAGACCCCAACGAGTTCGCCTCCACCGCCACCGACGGCAGCCAATTCCACTCAACCACCACCCTCTGAGTAAAAAACTTACCCCTGACATCTCCTCTGTACCTGTTCCCCAGCACCTTAAACCTGTGTGCTCTTATAACGACCATTTCAGCCGTGGGAAATAGTCTCTGAGAATCCACCCTCTCAACATCTTATAAACCTCTTTCAGGTCACCTCTCATCCTTTGTCTCTCCAGGGACAAAAGACCGAACCCCTCAACCTTTCCTCATAAGTCATGCCACTCAATCTAGGTAATATCCTTGTAAATCTCCTGTGCACTCTTTCAATAGCTTCACATCCTTCATGTAGTGAGGCGAACAGAACTGCACACAATACTCCAAGTGGGGTCTGAAAAGGGTCTTATAAAGTTGCAGCATTATCTCCCGACCCTAAACTCAACCCCTTGATATTAATGAAGGCTAGTACACCATACGTCTTCTTGACCACATCCTTCACCTGCAAGGCCGATTTAAGAGTCCTATGGACCCGGACCCCAAGGTCCTTCTGATCCTGTATGCTGCTAAAAGTCCTACCCTTGATATTATACTCCTTCATCCCATTGGATATGCCAAAATGGACCACTACACATTTATCCGCGTTGAAGTCCACCTGCCACTTTTCTGCCCAGTATTGCATCCTATCTGTTCTCGCTGCAATTTCTGACATCCCTCCAGACTATCCACAACACCACCAAATTTTGTGTCGTCGGCAAACTTACCAACCCATCCCTTCACTTCCTCATCTAGGTCATTTATGAAAATGACAAACAGTAAGGGTCCCAGAAGAGATCCCTGGGGCACTCCACTAGTGACCGCTCTCCATGCAGAAAAAGACCCATCCACAACCATTCCCTTCCTTCTGCAGGCAAGCCAGTTCTGGATCCACAAGGCAACAGCCCCTTGGATCCCACGCTCTCTCATTTTCTCAAGAAGTCTTGCATGGGGGACCTTATTGAACGCCTTGCTGAAATCCACATAACCACATCCATTGCTCTTCGTCAATGTGTTTAGTCACATTTTCAAAGAACTCAATCAGACTCATAAGGCATGACCTACCCTTGACAAAGCCGGGCTGACTACTTTTGATCATACTAAACTTCTCTAAATGTTCATAAATCCTGTTCCTCAGGATCCTCTCCATCAACTTACCAACCACTGAGGTCAGACTCACCGATAGGTAATTTCCTGGGCTATTCTTGTTCCCTTTCTTGAAAATAGGAACCATATCTGCAATCCTCCAATCCTCTAGAACCTTTCCCATCTCCATCGATGACGCAAAGATCATCGTCAGAGGCTCTGCAATGTCTTCCCTCACATCCCATCCGGTCCTAGCGACTTATCTATCTTGATGCAATTTAAAATCTCCAACACATCCCCTTTGTTCCAACACAAGTTCCAACACATTTACCCTTTGATTATTTTATAAAACAGTTGGCCTATCTAAATTTTATTTCAAGTTTCAGGTTTTTGCAGTTTTGACTTTTTTCATTTTTCTTATTTTATATTTCCTTCATCTTGACTGTTCTGGTGGTCAGATCATTCTTATTGGCTAATTGGACTGATTGAAACAATGGAAATTCTGACAAAGCAAATTGTAATAGGACAAGCAGTTCATAAAATAATTAAATGTTAGTAATTTTTAACTATGTGTAATAACATAATTGCATTACTTGGCACTACTTAAAGTAGGGTATAACTGTTTGTACAATATATGGATACAATAACAATAAGATTGACAATGTATCTGGTTTAAACAAAGAAGAATGCCTGTTTTCAGTGGTCAGTAGAGGTTACAGAGACTGTGTGTCAATTCTCTAAGAAAGAGAGCCATAATAAATGGTATGTGGGTGTGCAGGTCCATACTAGATTTGTTCAGCCTTGAGTCTAAAATCCAACATTTTTTCTTAATGCACCTTAAGGAAAAGAATTAGGAGGTAATTCTAAAGTGGCACAGATCCAAGAATTTGATTGGATATGGGTCAGTGTCTGTTTGGAGTCTGGGACTTTGCATAATTTAATTCACAAAATGTATGACGGAATCTTCCAAATTTACATTTAAAATCCAAATGTCTTCTTTGTAAATATCATGTTGCACTAGAGATTCTGAAGAAAGCAGATTTATTATTTTTTACATCTTACTAAAATCCACCCTGTGTGCTGCTGACTCTTGGCTCTGGGATGTAGTAGACTTCAATCTGTTTGAATTCTTGATAATTGGCACAGATAGTAGTGAAACATTTCCGTTTTTATTATTAGCAATCATTAATACAATTTTAGAACATAGAAATTACAGTGCAGTACAGGCCGTTCGGCCCTCGATGTTGCACTGACCAGTGGAACCAATCTAATGACCCTCTAATCTAAACTATTTCAATGTTATCCATATGCCTATCCACTAACCACTTGAACCCCCTCAAAGTTGGCGAGTCCACAATTGCTACAGGTAGGGCATTCCACGCCCTTACTACCCTCTGAGTAAAGAACCTACCTCTGACATCCGTTCTATAACTACCACCTCTTAATTTAAAGTGATGTCCCCTCATGTTAGCCATCACCATGCGAAGAAAAAGGCTCTCACTGTCCACCCTATCTAACCCTCTGATTTTGATAGTATTTAGCAGACACAATTAAAATCTTCTGTAGTAATTGATTAATGGTTTCATGTACAGCAAGTTTGAGAGTTGTTTTCTTGACGCCAGAACTAATTTTTCCCTTGTGTGTTGAATAAAATCCAACTATAGAATTAGATGATATTTCTTCGGCTTTAATTACAATAAGCAACTTGTTAACTTAAAATATTGAGGCAGTTTTTGTTTTATTCAGTACAGTGCCATAACCCACAGCAGCTAATTGGAAGGTTACGGGCAAGGCCACTAGATTTCATGTCAAAAGCATGTCAAAGGTAATTTCTGGAGACATCTCAACCAAACTGAAAACATAGATACTGTGGCAAGCCTGTTCGTGGTTCTTAGATATGTCAGTCTCATCTTGACCAATATTTTAAAAGCATTTCATACAAAGATAATATTCAATGTGTAGCTGTTTTTAGAAAAGTGTGATGTAAATGGACTGGAAACAATTTGGCTTGCATTGCTGAAGTCCTTCATGTGGTTATATGTGAATATCTCTCTATTCTAACTTTTCACCTAACCAAATCAGATTAGCCAAATAAGCAATGTTACATGGTAGTTAAGTTAAATAAAAGATAACCAATAACAACCATTATTTAAAAACCTACCTCATTGATTAAGCTCTTGGTCATCTGCCATGATATCTTTGTGGCATCAAATTTTGTTTTGTAATGCTCTTGTGAAACACCTTGGGATGTTAATGGTGTTTATATAACAGTAGTCCTGAAACTGATGCCCAAAAACCCTTGAGTGCCCAAAGAGACTTTCTCGGCTTGCAGAATAATATTTTTAGTGTGCAAGAAAGAGGAAAACAATACAGTGGAGAAAATAGAAGGAAGATAAAAAAACGAGTTGCCTGCTTTTTATAAATTAACGTAGTTAGTGTTTGACAAATTTATTACTTCTTTGAGGATATAACAAGCAGGGTGGAGAAAGATGTAGTAGATTTGAATTTTTGAATGGCATTTGATAGGGTGCCACATAAATGGTTACTATACAGGATAAGAGCTCGTGATTTTTGAGTTAGCATATTTGTATCCATACAGGATTGACTAACTAACACAAAGCAGAAAGTGTGCCAGGGGGATCAGTGCTCAGGCCTGAACATTCTCTCTGAATGAAGGGACATATGTATTATAACCAAATTTGCTGACAGCACAAAAGTAAATTGTGAACAAGATGCAAAGATTCTACAAAGATTAAGTGAGTGAGCAAAAATTTGCTGAATAGAGTATAATGTATGAAAACATGTGCTTTTTCACTTTGGTGGGAAGAATGGAAAAGTTAATATGAATAAATAGAATGAGGAGGAAGAGAGAAAGGGAGTTACTGAGGAAGGAGAGGGAGGATTAGTAGAGAAGAAGGCCTCTCAGGGCAAAAGAGAGAGCAAAGTTGTGGGCAACAGGCAACATCGCTTACTTTTACACTTGCAGCTTTTTTTACTTCTGTCCTTGATTTTGCAACTCTTTTTAATTCTGTATTCTTCCTTCTAAAACCCTCCTCAAGTTTACAAATAGTACTGGAGCAGCAATAAAAGAAAAAAGAAAAGCTAAATCCTTTCTAGTGGCTTTCTTTTTCTTTTATATTTTTCCATTCCACAAATATTCTTTTATATTTCTTCCCATCTTTGTCTTCTCCTCCACCTTCATATCATAATCATAGAGTTGTTTAGCTTAGAAAGTTGCTCTTTGGCACATCGAATCTTGGTGCCAGACAAATCTGAGATTGGACAGCACAATGACACAGTGGTTAGCACTGCTGCCTCACAGCATCAGGAATTCCCAGCTTGAGTCACCGTCTGTGTGGAGTTTGCACATTCTCCCCATGTCTGCATGGGTTCCCTCCAGGTGCTCCAGCTTCCTGCTACATTTCAAGGATGTGCAAGTTAGATAGATTGGCCATGTAAATTGCCCCTTTGTGTCAGGAGACTAGCTAAAGTAAATGTAAGGGTATAGGGCCTGGGTAGGATTGTGGTTGGGGCAGACTTGATGGATGAATGGCCTTGTCCTGCATCATAGGATTCTAAGATCCTATGATTCAACCTGAACAAAGCATTCATCAACCTGAACAAAGCATTTAGAACATAGCACATAGAACAGTACAGTATAGTACAGGCCTTTCGGCCCTCAATGTTGTACCAAGCTATGCCCAATCCCAAGATCAAGCTATCCCACTCCCAATAATTCTGGTGTGCTCCATGTGTCTGTCCAATAACCGCTTGAAAGTTCCTAAATGTCCGATTCCACTATCACAGCAGACAGTCTATTCCATACTTCAACCACTCTCTGAGTGAAGAATCTACCTCGGACGTCCCTCCTAAATCTCCCACAGTGAACCTTATAGTAATGCCCCCTAGTAACAGCTACATCCACCTGAGGAGATAGTCTCTGTACATCCACTCTATCTATCTCCCTTATCATCTTATAAACCTCTACTAAATCACCTCTCATTCTCCTCTACCCCAAAGAGAAAAGCCCCTCCTCTGCTCCAAAGAGAAAAGCCCCAGCTCTCTCAACTTTTCCTCATAAGACCTACCCTCCAAACCAGGCAGCATTCTGATAAATCTCCTCTGCACTCTGTCCAATGCTTCCACATATTTCTTGTGGTGAGGTGACCAGAACTGAACACAACATTCCAAATGTGGTCTCATCAACATCCAATATAGTTGCAGCATAACCCCGTGGCTCTTAAACTCAAACCCCCTGTTAATAAACATTAACACACAATAAGCATTCTTCACGGCTCTATCTGCTTGAGTGGCTCTGTTCCTCCACATTCCTCAGAACCCTGCTGTTGACCCTTTAATCTGCATTCATCTTTGTCCTCCAAAATGAATCACCATCTGCCACTTTTCAGTGTAGCTCTGCATCTTATCAATGTCTCTTTGCAGCCTGCAAGAGCCCTCCATCTCATCCACTACTCCACCCATTTTGATGTCATCAGCAAATTTACTAACTTACCCTTCAGCCCCCTCTTCCAAGTCATTGATAAAAATCACAAATAGCAGAGGACCCAGCACTGACCCCTGTGGTACATCGCTGGTAACTGGGCTCTAGTCTGAAAGTTTTCCTTCCACCATGACCCTCTTGTCTTCTATGACTCAGTAAGAAGTCTCACAACATCAGGTTAGAGTCCAACCAGTTTATTTGACAGTAATCTCACAAGCTTTCGGAAACAATGTTCCTCCGTCAGGTGTGATAAAGTGGTTGGACTCTAATCTGATGTTGTGAGACCTCTTACTTTGTTTACCCCATTCCAATGCCAGCATCTCTACTTATATGAGACAGTCAGTTACTTACCCAATTGGCCAAATTTCTTTCTATCCCACACATCCTTATCTTCTTCATGAGACTACCGTGGGGAACCTTATCAAACGCCTTACTAAAATCCATGTATACGACATCAACTGCTCTTTGTCCACACACTTAGTTACATCCTCGAAGAATTCAATCAAATTTGTGAGGCAGGACTTACCCTTCACGAAACTCTGCTGACTATCCTGGATTAAACTGCATCTTTCCAATTTGACCCAGTAAATCCCCAGGCTTTGTGTTTGGTGCTCCAAAGTTTTGGATATCTGGTGATGCATGATGATATGACTGCAACTGTTTTGAATGAGAGACCTGAAGCAGATGCTTTCAAAAATAGGACTGTGGTTGAGTAAGGCTGTATGGTAGCCTGCATGCTTTTACCTCTACCTGACAATGGCTATTGACTTCATCAAAGACCAATTAACTGGCTGATCAGTATTAAATGCTGTCTAAATGGAAAATATTTTAAGTTTAGTCATCTGAATTAACTATCATAGAAATGCATGCCGTACAGTTTGTGCATGACAGCAGTGTTGTTACCCACCCTGCACCAGATTTGCAAGCCATTCTCAATCTCTTAAATATTGCACACAAAAAACTATCCCTGTCTCTGAAAGTTGCCATAACAAAACTTATATCGCAAGCCAGATGGGTTTTATGATGGACCACTATTAAATGGTCTCCACTTCTGACAAAAAGTTTTCATTCTCGATTTATTTATTTTTATTTACCCATGAACTGAATTTAAATTCCCCAGCATGGGATTCAAAGAAATGCTCCCAGGTCATTAATCCAGTTGTATAACCAGTATGTTAACACACTTATTCAGGTTCACCTCAACATTTTAAACTCCTTTGAAGTTTCCTATTAGCTAAACCAGCCTGGCATTACATCACATTGTGGTGTAGAGATGCTGGCGTTGGACTGGGGTAAACACAGTAAGAAGTCTGACAACACCATGTTTAAGTCCAATCGATTTATTTGATAGTAAACTCACAAGCTTTTGAGGCTCTGCTCTTTGTCAGATGCTCTTTCACCTGACGAAGATCAGAGCCTCGAAAGTTTGCAAGTTTACTATCAAATAAATCGGTTGGACTTAAACCTGGTGTTGTCAGACTTCTTACTCTGATTACATCACATTAATAGTCCCTGCTTTAAAGAGGGGAGAAAATTGAACCATCTTGCATCTGGTCTTACTGCAGATAAGTAATCCTTTGAATTCTGCTAAATGAAATCTTCGAATCATTTTTTGTTGAAATCTCAATAATTCTTTTTGGCTTTTTGAAACGTGTATTCATTGTTCTGAATGAAACCACATTAATATCTATTTGAACCTTTTGTGGAGAAAATCTGTTTTCACTGCAGCTAATGTTCTTTCATACATTTGCACAGTGTGATTTTATAGCTGTTCTGCACTGATCTTGTATTCCTTCACAATTCTGAGCGTGTGACAGTATCATGCCAGCTATTTGAATAGGGTTCTGTTTGGAAATCATTGATTGCTCAATTGTTACAAATAAAGATAGATAATTTCCTTGTTTCAGCTTATCCATCCAGAAAATCTCTGAAGTCGCCACAATTTCACATTCAAGCATATCTTAAATTTGTAAGCATGTGGAGAAAGGAAATAGGACTAGTTTAACAGCTCTTTCGAAAGTCCAACACAGACATGATGGACCAGATGTTCTCTTCTGTGCTGTATTATTCTATTTTCCTTTATCCTTTTGTTACTATTTATCTTAAAGTAACACTCAAGATTTACTTTTTCTATTCCCTTTACTGCTTCAGCATATCTTTCACCAATGCTAGGTTAGGGCTCAGTAGAGCAATCCAGAGCAGTGCCTGTTCCCCTGCTGTATCCTCATAATCCTGCAAGTTTATTTCTGTCAGGTGCATATCCAATTCATTTTGAAAAAATTGATTGGCTCCACATTCACTACCTTCATAGACAGTGAATTCCAGGTCACTACTCCTCAACTGTCTAAAAAAATTCTTTCTCACATCTCCACAGCACCTCTTACCCAAAACTTTATTTCTATGTCCTTTAGTTCTTATACAATCAGGTAATGTGAACTGTTTTTCATATATAATCTAAATATATCAAAATCTTGTGCATCTGTCAATGAAAGATATTTGGACACAGCGTTCACGAGTGATCGATCCTTTATTGCTAAGGAGAGAGAAACTGGAGAATCCCTAAAGCTTCTTCAGTCTGCTCTGTTCAATTGTACACAGTCAGCCTTTTTTATAGGACATTTCTCACAACTTCTAGTGAAGATAATTGTTTCTAGTCATGCACATCAGAAAATTATTTACATATTAAACAAAGAGGTAGGTCCAAGACAATAGCGGTTTAATTGTGTCCCATTGGTAATGTCATAATCTTTAGTGGTAGACGGATGGAATGTTCAGGCAGTGGGTACTTAATTATGTCATTATTGCAGTTTTGGCACTATTAGCAAGGGTATTCAGCTATGTCCTGTTGCTAGATATAATGAAACATCCACCTCTGTCTGCAATGTCTATTTAATGTATAAACAGAGAAAGCCAATCTACAGTGAGAGTGTTGCTAATTTTCCTGACCCTTTTACCGATCCCCTGCAGAGCTCAGTCTCCTCTTCCATACACCTCTATCAAATTTCCCCTCAATCTTCTCTGTTCCAGGATCAACTGCCCCAGCATCCCCAACCAAAGCTTGGATCTAAAACCCCTCATCCCTCTGGCTATCCTGTTCAGTCTTCTCTGCACCCTCTCAAGGACTTTCACATAATTTATGAAATGTGATGACCGTTATGGGACAAATACTAGTAACCTAGTCAAAGCTTTATAAAGGTTCAGCATAAAGGTTCATTACTTTTGTATTTAATGCCTCTAATTACGAAGATCAAAATACCATCTGCTTTGCTGATTACTCTCAATATGTTGTGTCATCTTCAAAGACCTACAACAATGAACCCATATGTTCCTCTATTCCTGCATGTTCGTTAGAATTATGGTATTTGCCTCTCCCAATCTCTTCTGCCAAAATGCAGCACCTTGCACTTATCTCTATTAAATTCCACTTGCAACATGTCTGCCCATTCTTTCAGACAATATATATCTTTTTGGAGTCAATTTTACATTCCTCACTGTTTGTTGCAGTTCCAAATCTGGTATCAATGGATCATTTTGAAAAAAAAAATGTAGTGGTCCTAGCACTGAACCATGCTTCAATCTAATCCTATCTTTTTAAGAGATTGTACTTGTCCTTCAGAAGGAAAGTCTACTCAGTTATCAGTATGGAATGTGATCAGTCGAAGCTTTGGAGTAATTAGACTTGATCTCATTTGTTTTTTGTTGATTATTGGAAAGGGATGATGAATTAGGCATGATAGGAAAGTGTCATGATAATAAGATGATAATGGTAGTGCACTCCAGCATTAAATACTATATCTTACACTTTGTACTTCATGGGTCACCTGACCTGGGGGTTGAAGGTTAGACAGCACATGTAAGGGAATATTGTAACAAGGCTGTAGATGCTTTGCAGTTGTGTGTTCTGCATCAGCTGTAACTGCATTTGTTTTTTCCCAGCATTAATTCTGTTTAACTGCATGTAGCTGCTTGACTATGTATGGCCTATCATCTTCCATCAAGTATTTAATTTGATATTTTGTTGCTTCTGCCATTGTGCAGGTATTTATTGCTTTCTCCCGCGAGATCCACCTCGCTCAAAAGCCAGTCTCTTGAGAATCATTTGCAATTCCACAAATTATTCTATCTCAGATGACTGATCCTTCAAACTTTCCAAATGCACACAAGTTAACTTGTTTCCTCAATTCAGTACGTACTCACTAATGTTGCCACTGCCTTGCGTAAACGTAAAATATTTGTATCTTTCAAATGCGACTCCTTAGGGCTGCAGTAAACTTAACTTTTTTTTTCAAGAAATTTCATTTCTCATCACTTTCAATAAATGCATTGTAAACTTGTAGGGATTCATCCCCTGCTATGTGAAGAAAGATAGAAGACTGTATCTGCTGGTCTTTCTTAATAGAGTGCATCACTCTGAGGTACAGATTGACGCACTGCCGGAATCTTCTCATGTTTTTGGCGAGATTGCCCTCCAAACTGAGCTCTGCCAGTAGTTTCAGAGCCTTCATTGTTGCATTTAGTTCACTTCTGACACCATGGGCACTCGCCCCAAAAGTGGAAATTCCCGACCAAGGTCATTGGACTGTTGCATAGTCATGTCCTCCCTACCCCTCCTCCCAAAATTCCCTTCAATGTCTTGTTTTAATGATGCAGGATGACCAACACTATTGCTATAAACTAACTTTATTACTAACACGTTTTCAGAATATGAACGCACACCGGCAAGGCACCTGCAGCCTTGTAACAACATACCATCAAGATTGATGAAACTGTGACACCCAAAATACACCCAGAAAAGTACCAGAATTGCTGAGAGACCAACTGAAGCAAAGTTGAACAGAATGGAGAAACTTCATATCACCAAGAAAATTAAGTGGGTTAATCCAATCGTAATTGGAGAAAAGTCTGATGGGATTGCAAGTCTGTCTGGATCCCAAAGACCTACACCAGGCAATACAAAGAGAGCATTATCAGTTGCCCACAGTAGAAGAGATTATATGTAAACTAGCAGATGCTAAATGCTATTCAGCCTTGAATATGAGTTCACGCTTCTGGCAAGTCAAGTTGGATGAAAGCAGCTGCCATCCCTATGCCTTCAATTAGCATATGGGCATCATAGCTTCTTGCGCTTCCCTTTTGGTACTAATTCAGTTCCTGAGACTGTTCCACAGAGCAGTGAAGCAACTGTTGAGAGATCAGAAGGCATGGAAACCTACATTGATGAAGTACTGGTCTGGAGAGCCTCTTAAGATAAAACTAGAAACTAAAAACAGGAGTAGGTCATTCAGCCCTTTGAGCCTACTCTGCCATTCATTTTGATCATGGCTGATCATCAAATTCAATATCCTGATACATCCCCCTTCCTCCCATATCCCTTGATCCCTTTAGCCCCAAGAGCTATATCTAATTTCTTCTTGAATCACATAATGTTTTGGCCTTAGCTACATTCTTTGGTAGTGAATTCCACACATTCACCACCCTCTGGATGAAGACATTTCTCCTCACCTCAGTTCTAAAAGATTTACCCTTTATCTTCAAACTATGACCCGTAGTTCTGGATTCCTCACCATTGGGAACATTTTTTCTGAATCTATGCTGTCTAACCCTATTAGAATTTTACAAGTTTCTGTGAGATCCCCTCTCACTCTTCGAAACTCCAGTGAATATAATCCCGACTGACTTAGTCTCTGCTCATATGACAGACCTGCCATCCCAGTTGGTAAACTTCCACTGTACTCCCAGTCTAGCAAGCACATCCTTCCTCGGATAAGAACACCAAAACTTCACATGATATTTCATATGTGACCTCACCATTGCCCTGTACAATTGCAGCAAAGTATCCCTATCTCCATGCATAAATGAAGGCCAACATACCATTTGCCTTCTTTAATACCTGCTGTTTCTGCATGCTTACTTACTGATGCATGAGGACTTCAAGATCTCATTGAGTATCCACTTCTCTCAACTCACACTCATTTAAGTAACAATCTGTCTTCCTATTATTGCTAGCAAAGTAGATAACCTCAGATTTATCCACATTTTACTGCATCTGTTATGCAGATGCTCACACACTCAGCCTGTCCAAATCACGCTAGGGCATCTGCATCCTCCTTACAGCTCCTCTCCCACCCAACTTTGTATCATCTGCGCATCATGTGATGAGGAAATACTTTTCAAGGGAAAAAAGATAATGATTCCTGCAACACTGAGAAAAGGAATGCTGCAATGCATATATGAAAATCACCTTGGCATGAAAACCTGCAGAAGAAGAGCACAAGATTGGCCTGCAATGGAGGCACAAATCGGGGAAATTATAGAATGATCATAAAATCCTTGCAATATAGAAGAAGGTCATTCAGCCCATCAGGTCTGCACCAATAACAATCCCACCATGGCCCTATCCCCATAACCCCACATATTTATCCTGTTAATCCCCGGACAGTAAGAATCAATTTATCATGCCAATCCATCTAACCTCCATATCTTTGGAGTGGGAAACCAGAGCACTGGAAGAAACCCAGGCAGATACAGACAGAACATGAAACTTCACACAAACAGTCACCCAAGGCCAGAATTGAACCTGAGTCCTTGGCACTGTGAGGCAACAGTGCTAACCATTGTGCCACTGTTAGGGAATAGTGAATGCATGTACGGTGTGCTAAAAATACAGTAAGTCACATCAAGAAAGGAACCAATTCAACCACACAGTGTTCCAGAGAAGCTTTGGTAGAAAATTGGAGTGGATCTGTTCACATTTAACAACAGCGAGTACCTAACAGCAGTAGATGATTACTCAAAACCTCTGGATTTTGTGATGCTGAGAAAGGATAGTAAGAGCATCACTCAAGTAAATAATTTGAAATCAATTTTTGCTCACCTTCTGTTGCAGTTCTTCAGGGTCAAGAGTGACTTGCTTCCACTCTGGGGAGGTAGGTACTATAGTAGCTGAATAGTTCAATCCTCGAGCCACAGGTTTGGCAGGTGGTGCTTGATGAAATGGGTGGGTGGACGCCCTGGACACAGATCTTATCTTCATTGCACCATATGACATTACAGGTTTTATTGCTTACCTTTTGGCATTATTTCAACTCCTGAGGTTGTTCCACAGAACAGTAAAGCAACTGTTTGAAGGACTGGAGGGCATGGGAAGCTATATTAACGAAGTTCTGGTCTGGGAAGCCACTTGAGATGAACATGACCATAAAGTATGTGTTGACAAGAGCTAGAGAAAGGTACCTCAAGCTGAAGGGAAATGCAAAATAGGTTTTCATGAAATCAAGTTCTCAGGATGTGTTAAAAAACAAGAGACTGAAACAGGATCAAAGTAAAATTGAAACAGATATGAGCATGCCACTCTGCAGAATATAAGGAAGTTTCAGAGAATGTTTCTGCAAGCCATGGCATTCCTGAAATGCTGATCTCAGACAACGATCCACAATTATCAGGCACTGAGACAAAGCTGCATAACACTGGGAGTTTTGCTACACTGCATAAAGTTCCAAATATCCATAGTCCAATAGAATGGTGGAAAATACCATGCAGACCTTCAAACACCTGTTGAAGAAGGTGAAGGTGAACATAAGAAGCTTCTTTCTTGGCCCTACTAGCTTCAGGAGTACTGCATTAGAGAGCTTTGTATTATCTCCAGCATAGCTCATGTTTAGAGAGTAGATTAAGAACTAAGCTTCCAACTTCGCTCCAACTGCTACTTCATAATCAATGGGCTACAACATGCAGGAATTGTTCAAACTGAGAGAGCAGAAACAGAAACAGTACCTTGATCGAGGTGTTTGGCCTCTGAACTAAACATGGCAAAGACAGTGAGGATTCAGCAGGACGGGACTTGGACATTCCTATTATCACGGGAATCATAAGAGAACCTAAATCGTACACAGTGCGGTCTCCAAATGGACACTATTATAGAAGAAACTGGAAATTCCTACAGGTGAGAAGTGACATGTGAATGTGCTCTGAACCAGAAAATGTAGCTAAAGGTCAAGAAGCAGAATCCACCAATGAATCAATAGATAACCAGACAAAACCTGGGATACCTGGAAACAATCAAAGGAGTGAAAGTGACGCAGAACTGAAGCAAGCCTGTTCTTCAAAATCATCTTTGTCACCATTCCGAACAATCAGTGGAAGAGTTGTAAAAAAGTACAGAGATGAGTAAGAGACAAAACAGACTGATCAAAACACAGCATGAAAGAACAGATAAGAGACTTAGGGCTGTGGCCTTGCTAGAATGAGATCATAAAAGCCTGCCCGAGGCCAACGGAGTTTTCCGTTCTGTGAATGTTAATCACCCCAGAATAAGGACGGACAAAGTAGTGGAGGTTCGGCCTTTGTGTACTTGAGTAGGCTATACTCACAACCTATTTTGTTTTAATAGAAACTAGTCTGAAGTTTGTTCTTTGAAAAAAGGGAAATGTCACGACAATAGGATAATTGTAGTACTTTGGTATTAGATATAATATGGCGCTGTATTTCATGGTGCTGACCTGAGGGGTGAAGGTCAAGGTAGCACATGTAAGAGAAGATTGTAACAAGACTGCAGTATGTGTTTATGTTCTGAAAATGTGTCAGTAATAAAGTTAGCTTACAGCAACAGTGCTGCATTCTGCAACATAAAACAAGACAAAGAATATTTTAGTAACATGTTTACTTCCACCAGTTCACTGATTCAGGCAAATCCAGTGGTTAATACCACCAACATCTCTTTCAACATTATTTTTTTCCACCTCTGGAAGATGTCTGTCTCTGGAAAATTGTCTGTTTACGCTTTTGGTTCATCTTTGCTGCTGCTGTAACTCTCATCCATGTTTTAAATCAACGCAAGATCGAGTTATACAAGTCAACTTCCTGTTAGTGTCCAACCTTCACAAATTTGCCAGCTAAAGCTCCTATGCAAAATGTCATCACTTCTGGTTCTCACCAAGCTCCAGTTGCGACTTGTGTCTCATTCAAGAAAATTTAGGTCAATTGCTTGGTAGTACAAAACTTGAGTATTCGTGAAGAAGCTTTTCATCTTGCACTCAATTATCTGGACAGACACAAAGAATTGTGGTCACTATCACCAAAAGGTCTGCAGGTCTTATGAGGAGAGGCTGAGGGATTTGAGGTTGTTTTCATTAGAAAGAAGGCGGCTAAGAGGAGACCTTATTGAAACATATAAGATGATTAGAGGTTTAGATAGGGTGGACAGTGATAGCCTTTTTCCTAGGATGGAGAAAGCTAGCACGAGGGGACATGGCTTTAAATTAAGGGGTGGTAGTTATAGGACGGATGTCAGAGGTAGGTTCTTTACCCAGAGGGTGGTAAGGGTATGGAATGCCCAGCCTGCTGCAGTCGTAGATGCGCCAAGTTTGGGGGCGTTTAAGAGGTCATTGGATAGGTTTATGGATGAAAGGGAATGGTTTAGGTTAGAGGGTCATTGCTTTTTCTTAAGTGGTCGGCACAACATCGAGGGCCGAAGGGCCTGTTCTGCGCTGTAATGTTCTATGTTCTATGACGCAAAGAATGTCAAATTTCAAACGAAGGCAGTGCTAATTGATTGGTAGGCCTACTGGTCAAATATTGCCTCAGAAAATGAATCAGGCAAACATTTTTATTGGTTATCCCGAATTGCCCTTTGAGAAGATTGAACCGTTGCAACCCTTGTGTTGCAGATAAACCCACATTCGGGAGGGAGTTCAGGATTTTGATCCAGCAACAATGAAGGAACGACAAAAAATTTCCAAATCTGAATGTTATATGACTTGGAGGGGAACTTGGGTGGTGTTTCTATGCATCTGCTGTCTTTGTTCTTTGTGTTCTGAAGGGTTGTCAAAAGACTCTTGGTGACAGTGTACACACACTGCAACCTGGTGAAACTACAACATTAAACCACTTGCATGCCAATCAGCATAACAGCAAATAATAGAGCTAACCAATTCCACTACAAATAGATCAGATCTGAGTTCTATAGCTCTGCCACTTCCAGTTGTAAATAGGGATGGACAATTAAACAACTCAGTGGAGGAGGAGGCTCCATAAATTTTCCCATCCTCAATGGTGGGGGAGCCCAGCACATCATGCAAAAAGTAAGGCTGAAGCATTTAGTACAGTTTTCAGCCATAACAGCCAATTGGATGAACCACCTCAGTCTCCTCAACCAACCTTCAGCTAATTTGATTTATTCTACATGGCCTGAAGAAATAGCTGAGGGCACTGGATACTGAAAAGGCAATGGATCCTGGCAGTATTCCTCCAATAGCATTGAAAACTTGTGCTCCACACCTTGTTGCATCCCTATTCAAGCTGGTTCAGCATTGGCATCTACCCAGCAATATGGAAAATTGTCCAGGAATGCCCTGTACACAAAAAGCAGACAAGTCCAGCTCAGCAAATTACTGCAAAGGGATCATCAACAGTGTTACGAAGTGGCACTTGCCTATCAATAACCTGTTCACAGATGCTCAGTTTGGGGGTTTTGCAGCGCCACTCTGCTCCTGACCTCATTGCAACTTTGGTTCAAACAGACAAAAAAAGCAGAATTCCAGAGGTAAGATGAGAGTACCTGCCCTTGACATCAAGGCAGGATTTGACCAGGTATGACATCAAAGAGTCCTAGTTGAATTAGAGTCAATAGCAATCATGGGGAAAACTCCCTGCTAGTTGGAGTCATACCTATGACAAAGGAAATTTGTTGTGGTTATAGGAGGTAAATCATCTCTGTTCCAGGACATAGCTGCAGACATTTCTCAGGGTAGTGTCCTAGCCCCAACCATACTGAGCTGCCTCATCAATGACCTTCTTTGTATCATAAGGTTAGAAGTCGGGATGCTTTCTGATGATTACACAATGTTCAGTACCATTTGTGACTCCTCAGATACTGAACAAATCCATGTCCAAATATAGCAAGACCTGGACAAGTGGCAAGTAACATTTGGGCCACCAAGTTCCAGGCAGTGACTTTCTCCAAGGAGAGAGAATCTAACCATTATTTCTGGATGTTCAGTGGCATTACCAAGACTAAATCCGCCACTATCAACATCCTGGGAATTAACATTGGCAAGAAACAGAATTAAATTAATCATATATGTATTGCAGTTACAGAGCAATAGCAATAGCAAGGCAGAGACTAGGAAATCTGCAGCAAATAACTCATCTCCTGACTCCCCAAAGCCTATTCACCATCTACTAGACAGAAGTCTGTAGACTTCTGCTACTGTGCAGCAGCACGGTAGCACAGTGGTTAGCGCTACTGCTTCACAGCTCCAGGGGCCTGAGTTCGATTCCCGGCTCGGCTTACTGTCTGTGAGGAGTTTGCATATTCTCCTTGTGTCTGTGTGGGTTTCCTCCAGGTGCTCTGGTTTCCTCCCTCAGTTCTAAGATGTGCAAGTTAGGTTGATTGGCCATGCAGAAATTGCTCCTTAGTGTACTAGGATGCTTAGGTGAGATGGATTAGCGGGTAAAATGTGTAGTGATGTGGGGGTACGGCCTGGGTGGGAATGTGGTTGGTGCAGACTCGATGGGCCTCATTCTGAACTGTAGGGTTCTATATTCAATGAAGTCAGGAGTGTGATGGAATACTTGCCCTGATAAGTGCAGCTCCAACAATTCTCAAGAAGCTGGACACCATCCAGACAAAACAGCCTGTTTCATTGGTTCCCCCAACCTCTAATAACTACTCCCTCCACAACTGATGCACAGTGGCAACAGTACCATCGACAAGATGCACTGCAGAGCTCACCAAGTTTCCTTAGACAGCACCTTCCAAACTCATGACCACTACCATTTGGAAGGACAAGAACAGATACCTGGAGCAACATCAGCTGTAAGTTCCTCAGCAAAGCCACTCAACATCCATACTTGGAAATACTTCGCTGTTCCTTCATTATTGCTGGATCTAATTCCTGGAACTCTCTCTCTAATAGCTCTGTTGATCTGCCAACACAGTAAGAAGTCTGCCAACGCCAGTTTTAAATCCATTTGATTTATTTGATAGTAAACTCGTAAGCTCTCGGCTCTATGGTCTTCGTCAGGCGAATGAGGTGTTCTGGTCTCCAATAGCACACAAATCAGCACAGAGAGTTGACAGATTACTGATTAGAATGAGAATCTTTACATCTAACCTGTTATTCAAGTCTTGAAGTGGCTAACAATGTGAGTGGAAGGAGCACTGAGCACAGGTTAAAGAGATGTGTATTGTGTCCAGACAGCACAGTAAGTGAGGGTTTTTGCTAACCCAACAAGTCATGGGGGCTACAGATAGTGTGACATAAAGCCAAGATCCCTGTTAAGACTGTCCTCATATGTGCGGAACTTGGCTATCAGTTTCTGCTCAGCGGCTCTGCGCTGTCATGTGTCGTGAAGGCCCCTTGAAGAACATTTACTCAAAGGTCGGAGGCCGAATGCCCATGATCGCTGAAGTGTTCGCCAACAGGAAGGGAACAGTTTTGCCTGGTGATTGTTGAGTGATGTTCATTCATCTGCTGTCGTAATGTCTGCATGGCCTCCCTAATGTACCATACTTCAGGACATCCTTTCTTGCAACGTATTAGGTAGACAACGTTGGCCAAGTTGCAAGAGAATGTACCGTGTACCTGGTGAATGATATTCTCACGTTTGATGATGTCATCCATGTTGATGATCCGGCATTGTCTTGCAGAGGTTGCTGTGGCAGGGTTGTGTGGTATTGTGGTCACTGTTCTCCTGAAGGCTGGGTAGTTTGCTGCGAACAATGGTCTGTTTGAGGTTGCGCAGTTGTCTGAAGGCAAGAAGTGGGGGTGTGGGGATGGCCCTAACGAGATGTTCATCATCATCAATGATATGTTGAAGACTCTGGAGAAGATGTCGTAGCTTCTCTGCTCCGGAGAAGTACTGGACAACAAAGGGTACTCTGTCCACTGAGTCCTGTGTTCGTGTTCTGAGGAGGTCAGTGCAGTTTATCGCTGTGGCACGTCGGAACTATCGATCGATGAGTTGAGTGCCATATCCTGTTCTCACGAGGGCATCTTTCAGCGTCTGGAGGTGTCTGTCACGATCGTCCTCATCTGAGCAAATTCTGTTTGAGCGGAGAGCTTGTCTGTAGGGGATGGCCTCTTTAACGTGTTTAGGGTGGAAACTGGAGAAGTGGAGCATTGTGAGGTTGTCTGACAGCTTGTGGTACGGTGAGATGCTGAGGTGACCATCTTTGACGGAGATGCGCGTGTCCAAGAATGCAACCGATTCTGGAGAATAGTCCATGGTGAGTCTGATGGTGGGATGGAACTTGTTGATATCATCATATAGTTGTTTCAATGATTGTTCACCATGAGTCCAAAGGAAAAAAATGTCATCGATGTATCTAGTGTATAGCCTCGGTTGAAGATCCCGTGAGGTGAAGAAGTCTTGTTCGAACCTGTACATGAAGATGTTGGCATATTGAGGTGTGAATTTGGTCCCCATGGTCATTCTGTGTGTCTGGATGAAAAGCTGATTGTTGAAGGTGGAGACATTGTGGTCCAAGATGAATCGGAGAAGTTGTAAAATTGCATCCAGAAACTGGCAGTTGTCAGCATTGAGTACTGAGGCAGTTGCAGCAATGCCATCATCGTGGGGGATGTTGTTGTAGAGTGCCGAGACATCCATTGTGACAAGGAGTGTCCCTGGTTCAACTGCTCCATGTGTGCTGAGTTTCCGTAGGAAGTCTGTAGTGTCGCGACAAAAGCTGGGGGTTCTTTGTACAATGGGTTTCAGGATGCCCTCGACATAGCTGGAGAGGTTCTCACACAGGGTCCCATTGCCTGATACAATGGGACAGCTGGGTATGTTTGCCTTGTGTATCTTTGGGAGGCAGTAGTGATCTCCAATGCGGGGAGTACATGGAAATGAGAGCCCAGAGGGTGTTCTGAAGGTCCGGATCAAAAGTTTTGATCAGAGTGTTGAGTTGAAGAGTGTGTTCTTTGGTCAGATCTGCTAGTAACTGTCTGTAGTGTTTCTCATTGTTTAGTTGTCGGTACACTTCTTTACAGTAATGCGTTCTGTTCAGTATGATGATGGCGCCTCCTTTGTCTGCTGGTTTGATGACAATGTTGCGGTTGGTCTTGAGAGCACAGATGGTGTTGCGTTGTGCTTGGGTGATGTTCGGGACTGTCTTGTATGTGCGGTTGATGAATCTGGTGTTAATGTACCTCCTGATGGCTTGGGCATACATGTCCAGTCGGGGGTAGCGGCCTTTCGGGGGAGTCCAATTGGATTCCTTCCTCTTCAGTTGCTGCACTGTGGATCCCTCTGTCGGCTGTTCTGGTTCATTAGCTGTCTCATTGAATTCGCTGTTGGCCTCTTAGGGTTTGTGGAAGAACTCACGCAGCCTCATTCGCCTGATGAATTCCTCTGTGTCCACTGCAAGACTGATGGGGTCCATTTTGATGGTGGGACAGAAATTGAGCCCTCGGCTGAGAACTTTGATTTCATCTGATTGAAGTGTGTAGTCCAACAAGTTGACAGTGGACCTCCCTGCAGTAGTGCTGTTTTCTACTGTGGCGCCAAGGGAGGCTTGGTTGTTGCTGGTGGCGATGCTGAGTTTTTCAAGTTTCCTGTTCTTGGTGTGCATGTAAATGGTGTAGTTTCTTCGTCTCATCTGCTTGGTAAAGTTTCGCAGCTGGTCTGCGTCCTGAACACAAGTTGAGAATATGTATTCCATTTTATTTTCCAGGGTGTGGTGTTTGCTATAGAGCTGGTGTATGAGGTGATTGAGGAGTGTGAGAGAGGTGCGATGGCAAAGCCTCTCAGCGTAGTCTGTGTTATAGGCTGACCTGGGTGGGTTCGTGATCTGTAGTCCCTTTGGTATCTTGTCTGTTTTCTTACATCTCTGTAGTAACTTGATGTCTGTGTCGATATGTGCAATCTTCTTGGAGATCCTCTCCACTTGGACCTGGCAGAACACTACAAGAAGTGCAGCGGTTTAAAAAAGCAGCTCACCACTAGCTTCCCAAGGGCAATTAGGAATGGGCAATAAATGCTGGCCTACACAGAGACTTTCACATCCCTTGAATGAATAAAAAAGCTCCCAGACATACAGGGCTGAACAGTGCGCAGTAGGTGGGACCAGCACCTGGAAGTGGCTGGCATTCCAACAGCTGAGCCTGCCACCCAAAGACAAACAACATAGAATATTACAGCACAGGAACAGGCCATTCAGCCTACTAAGCCTGCACCAACACATCACACTTTTCTAAAGACCTTTTGCCTCTACGCGGTCCATATCCCTCCCTGCCTGTTCATGTATCTATCAAGATGCCTCTTAAATGTTGCTACAGTATCTACTTCTATCATCTCCAGCGTATTCCAGGCATTTATCACCCTCTGTGTAAAAAAAAAACTTGCCTCTCATATCTTTTTAAGCTTTTCTGCTTTTACCTCAAACCCATGACCCATAGTAATTGACATTTCTACCCTGGGAATAAGACTCCAGCTATTCATTCTATTCATGTTCTCATAATTTTGTAAACTTCAGTCAGGTTGCCCTGAGCCTTAGACAAAACAAATTCAGTTCGTCCAATCTCATCTCATAGCTAATATCTTCCAAACCAGGCAACATCCTGCTAAAACTTTTCTGTACCCTCTTCAGATCCTCCAGATCCTTCTGGTTGTGAGGCAACCAGAACTGCATGCAGTATTCCAAATGAGGCCGAAGTAAAGTTCTATACATCTGCAATGTGATTTGCCAGTTTTTATGCTCTGTGTGCTCTCTTGTGCTCTGAACGATGAAAGTAATTATGCCATATGTCTTGTTGATCACCTTGTCCACTTGTATTGCCACTTTTAGGAAACTGTGAACCTACATGCTGAGATTCCTTTGTATGTTAATGCTTCTGCTGTATAATGTATACCATTTACTGTAAACTTCCCTCCTGCATTAGATCTTCCAAAATGCATCACCTCACATTTTGCAGAATCATACAGAGCTCTTCGGCCCATCAAATCCTCACCAGTACATTAGAAACACCTAAATTCCCACCTAATTCCTTCTGCCAGCACTTAGTCCATAGCCCTGAATGTTATGATGTGCCAAGTGCTTATCCAGATACTTGTTAAAATATGTGAGACAATCTGCCTCCATCCTCCCAGACAGTGCATTCCAAACTATCATCACCCTCTAGATAAAAAAGCTTTTCCTCACATGCCCCCTAAACCTCCTGCCTCTTATCTTGAATCTATGTTCCCTCATTACTGACCCTTCAGCTAAGGGGAACAGCTGCTCCTTATCAACTCTGTCCACGTTTCTCATAATCTTGTACACTTCGATCAATTCACCCCTCAGTTTTCTCTGTTCCAACAAAAACAACCCAAGCCTATGGAATCTCTCTTCATGTTCCATGATGTTCCTTCCCAGGCAGCATCCTGGTGAATTTCCTGTGCACTCCCTCCAATGCAATCACATCCTTCTGATAATGTGGTGACCAGAACTGCACATAGTACTCTAGCTGTGGCCTCACTGAAGTTCTGTACATCTCCAACATGACTTCCCTGCTTTTATAATCTATTCCTTGATTGATAAAAGCAAGTGTCCCATATGCCTTTTTCACCATCCTACTAACTTGCCCTTCTGCTTCAGAGATCTGGAAACAAACATGCTACGGTCCCTTTGTTCCACAAAACTTCCTAATGTCCTACCATTCATTGGGTACTTACTTAACAAAGTGTATTATCTTATACTTTTCAAGGTTAAATTCCATCTGCTGCTTATCTGCTTATTTGATCATTCCGTCTATATCTTCTTGTAGTTCAAGACATTCTGCTACACTGTTAATTAGCCGTCCAATCTTTGTGTCATCCGCAAATTTACTAATCCTACATCCTCCCCCCTCCTCCGTACAGTTGTCAATGTCATTTATATAAATGATGAATAATAAGGGGCCCAACACAGATCTCTGTGATACTCCATTAGACAGTGACTTCCAGTCACTAAAGCAGCCTTCTGTCATCACCCTCTTTCTCCTACAATTGCGCCAATTTTGAATCCGTTTATCAAATGAATTCATATGAATTTACCTTCTTTACAAGACTCCCATGAGCGACCTTGTCAAAGGCTTTGCTGAAATGTCAAACTACATTGACTACCCTACTCTTATCTGCACACCTGGTCACCTTCTCAAATAATTCAATCAAATTTGTTAGACATGACCCCCCCTCTGACAAATCCATGCTAACTATCCCTGATCAAGCTTTTCCTTTCCAAATGGAGATAGATGCTCTCCTTCAGAAATTTCTGTGATAGTTTTCCTACCATTGACGTGACACTCACTGGTCTGTAGTTCCCCGGTTTATCTCTACAATCCTTATATAACGGAACTACATTAGCAGTTCTCCAGTCATGGAAACATAGAAGATAGAAGCAGGAGGAAACATTTTGCCCTTCGAGCCTGCTCTGCCATTCATTATGATCATGGCTGATCATTCGACTCAGTAGCTGAATTCTACTTTTTCCTCATAACTTTGATCCCATTTGTCCCAAGTACTTTTTCCAGCTGCCTCTTAAATGCATTCAATGTTTTGGCATCAACTACTTCCTGTAGTAATGAATTTTGCAGGCTCACTACTCATAGAGTGAAGAAATGACTCCTCACCTCCATCCTAAGTGGTCTACCCTGAATCCTGACACCATCGGGAACATCCTCCCTGTTAGAATTTTATAAGTCTCTATGAGATCCAGCTCATTTGTTTGAACTCTAGTGAAAACAATCTAACCTCGCCAATCTCTCCTTATACATCAATCCCACCATTCCCCAAATCAGCTTGGTAAACCACTCGCTCGAGACCAAGAATATCCTTCCTCAGAAAAGAAGACCAAAACAGCACATAATACTCTAAGTATGGCCTCACTAAGGCACTGTATAACTGCAACAACACATCCCTGCTTCTGTACTCGAAACTTCTCGCAATGAAGGCCAACATGCCATTTGCCTTTTTTACCACCAGCTGCACCTGCATGCTTACCTTCAGTGACTGGTGCATAAGGACAGCCAGGTCTTGCTGCAGACTCTCCACTCCCAATTTCCAGCCATTCAGGTAGTATCTGCCTTTTTGTTTTTGCCTTGTATTTATCCAAACTATACTGCATCTGTCATTGATTTGCCCACTCAGCCAACCTGTCCAGATTATTCTGAAGGATCTCTGCATCTTTATCACAGTTAACCCTCCCACCCAACTTGGTGTCATCTGCAAACTTTGAGATGTTACATTTTGTTCCCTCATCTGAATCATTAATACATGTTGTGAAAAGTTTGGGTTCCAGCACCAATCCCTGTGGCACCCCAATAGTTATTGCCTGCCAATTTGAGAAGGCACCTATTAATTCCTACTCTTTGTTTCCTCTCTGCCAATCAGCTCTCTATCCATCACAGTACACTTCTTCCAAACCCATGCGCTTTAATCTTGCACGATAATCTCTGTGCAGGACTTTGTCAAATGCTTTCTGAAAGTCCAGATATATTACATATACTCTACTAGTTACATCTTCAAAGAATTCCAACAGATCTGTCAAACATGGTTTCCCCTTCATGAATCCATGCTGACTCTGTCCAATCCTGCTGCTGCTTTCTAAACGCTCAGATATAAGTCCTTGATAATGGATTCAAGAATTTTCTCTATCAACGTTAAACTTACTGGTCTATAATTCCCTGTTTTCTCTCTACCTCCCTTTTTGAATATTGGAGTGACATTAGCTATCCTTCAATCTGCAGAGACTGTTCCAGAATCTGTAGAATCTAGAAGATGATCACCAATGCATCCACTATTTCAAGAGCCACTTCCTTAAGTACTCTGGGATGTCTGGCAACTCCCCTGTGGCCATAGAGGAATTGAAAATTTGGATCAAAGCCTCTGCAATCTCCTGCCTTGCCTCTCACAGCAGCCTAGGACACAATTCATCTGGACCTGGAGATTTATCTACTTTGAAGGTTGCCAACACCTCCAATAACTTGTTCTAGGGAGGCACAGTGGCGTAGTGGTTATCACTGATGCCTCACAGCACCAAGGACCCTGGTTCAATCCTCCGGTGACTATGTGGGGTTTGCACTTCCTTCCCATGTCTCCGTGGGTTTACTCCAGTTCCTCCCACAGTCCGAAGATGTGCTGCGTAGGTGGATTGGCCATGTTAATTTGTCCCTTAGTACCAAAGGAAATAAAACATAGAACATAGCACAAACAGGCCCTTCGGCCCATGAGTTGTGCCGATCACATCTACCAATCCACAGACCTATCTATAACCCCATATCCTATTCTTTTCCATATACTCATCCAGAAGTCTTTTAAAAGACCCCAGTGAGTTTGCCTCAACAACCTCCGACGGCAGTCGGTTCCATTTACTCATCACCCTCTGAGTGAAAAACCTACCCTTGAATTAGCAGTGTAAATATTTGGGGTTACATGGATAGGACCTGAATGGGGTTGTTGTCAGTGCAGGCTCGATGGGCCAAATGGCCACCATCTGCACTGTAGAGATCTATGATTCTCCAAGTCTCCAGCCTATCTATACCCTGATGTATTCTCTGGCAATCCTCCTCACTATCTATAGCTTCCTCAGTATTTGTGTCATCCACAAATGTATTAATCAGACCACCAACTTTTTTCTCCAAGTCATTTATATATATTACAAACAACAGGAGTACCAACATTGATCCCTGCAAAACACCATTGATCACAGATCTGCAGTCAGAAAAACACCCACTGCTACTCTAAGAAGTTCTGCATCCATCTCACCATTGATTCCATGTGACTTCACCTTCTGTATCAGCCTGTTTTGAGAGACCTTGTCAAAATCTTTGCTAAAGTCCACGTAGACAACATTCGCCACCCTGCCCTCATCAATCCATATTCGGGTGGCAGGAGTGCCAGAGGTGATCAAGAGACTGATCCTGACTCTGGGTCAGGTGCTAGAGATTTAATGTGAGTTATATGGAAATTTGGCACATATATCAATAACTTCATTGAAGTGCTAATGTAAGCCCACTTGTGACACTAATAAATGAAAAAAAAGAGGGCTGCATTCTCTGGCCTGGACTGTAGAGATGTCCAGCCCAGCCACGTGCACTGTGACCACCAAAATTAATCCATGGACAGATTGGCAACTGTTCTGGGGGGGCAAACCGAATGTGTTGCTGATGCAATTGGTGCATGTGCTCCATCCTACTCATCATCACACTGGCTCTGAGGTTTGGGCCTGAAGCCAGAGCAACAGGGGACTGAGAGCCAGAACACTGCACCAGCTCCTGGTGTAGGAATAGAGTTGAGAGAAATCAGGAGGCAAAAAGGGGACATGAGATTGTTTTGGCAGATAAGGCAAAAAATCCAAAGAGTCTTCTATAAAAACATAAAGGGCAAAAGAATTGAATAGGGCTTCTTAAGGATCAACAAGGTCATCTATGTGCAGATCCACAAAAAATGGGTGAGATTCGAAATGAATATTATTCATCAGTATTTACTGTTGAGAAAATCATGGATGTTAGAGAACTTGGGGAAATAAATAGTGATGTCTTGAGGAGTGTACATATAACAGAGAAGGAAATGCTGGAAGTCTTAAAGTGCATCAAGGTAGATAAATTCCCAGGGCTTGATGAAGTGTATCCCAGGACATTGTGGGAGGCTAGAGAGGAAATTACGAACCCCCTAGCAGAGATATTTGAATCATCACAGGTGAAGTGCCTGAAGATTAGAGAGTGACAAATGTTGTGCCTTTGTTTAAAAAGGGCTGCAGGGAAAAGCCTGGGAACTACAGGCCAGTGAGCCTGACATCTGTAGTGGATAAGTTGTTGGAAGGTATTTTGAGAGACAGGATCTACAGGCATTTAGAGACGCAAGGACCGATTAGGATTGCCAGCATGACTTTATGAGTGGAAAATTATGCCTCATAAATTTGATTGAGTTTTTTGAAGGGGTAACCATGAAAGTAGATGAGGGCAATGCTGTTGATGTTGTCTACATGGACTTTAGCAAGTCCTTTGACAAGGTATCACATAGTAGGTTGTTGCATAAGGTTAAATCTCACAGGATCTCGGGTGAGGTAGCTAAATGAATACAAAGTTGGCTTGATGGCAGAAGTGAGAGGGTGGTTGTAGAGGGTTGTTTTTCAAACTGGAGACCTGTGACCAGCGGTGTGCCTCAAGGATCAGTGCTGGGTCCATTGTTATTTTTCATTTATATTAACAATTTGGATGAGAATATAGGAGACATGTTACTAAGTTTGCCAAAGACATTAAGATTGGTGGCATAGTGGATGGTGAAGAAAGTTATCTGAGACTGAACAAGGTCTTGATCAGTTGAGCCAGTGGGCTGATGAATGGCAGATGGAGTTTAATTTAGATAAATACGAAGTGATGCATTTTGGTATATTGAACCAACGCGGGACTTATTTAGTTAATGGTACAGCTTTGGGGTGAGTAACAGAACAAAGAGGTCTAGGTTCAAAGCTCCTTGAAGGTGGAGTCACAGGTGGACAGAATGGTGGAGAAGGTATTGACATGCTTGGTTTCATTGGTCAGAACATTGAATACAGGAGTTAGGGCACCTTGTTGAAGTTGTACAAGCCATTGGTAAGGCCACACTTGGAATACTGTATATAATTCTGGTCACCTTATGATAGAAAGGATATTATTAAACCAGAAAGAGTACAGAAGAGATTTACCAGGATGGTACCATGACTTGATGGTTTGAGTTGTAAGAAGAAGCTGGATAGACTAGGACTTTTTTCTCTGGAAGGTAGGAGGGACTGAGGGGTGATCTTATGGAGGTCAATAAAATAATGAGGGGCATTGATCAGTTAGCTAGTCAATATATTTTCCTAAAGATAGGGAAGTCTAAAACTAGAGGACATAGGTTTAAAGTGAGAGGAGAGAGACAAAAAAGGGCCCAGAGACCAATTTTTTCACACAGAGGGTGATAAGTGTCTGGAACAAGCTACCAGAGGTAGTAGTGAAGGCAAACACAATTTTGTCTTTTAAAAAGTGTTTAGACAATAACATGGGCAAGATGGCTATAGAGAGATATGGGTCAAATGCGGGCAATTGGAACTAGCTTAGGGATTTTAAAAAAGGGCGGCACCGACAAGTTGGCTGAAAGGCCTGTTTTCATGCTGTAAAACTCTATGACTCCATAAGCTGTACAGAAACCGATGGCCAACTCAGCCAGGGCAAGGGGTGTATCACATCTCTCTGTGATGTGCACTGCATTGGACCACGCAGAAGCATGTTAAGAAAACACCATCGTTGTCACATTTTATAATGATTATTTATTACATTTCTCATCCACATTGTGAAAATAAATCTTGACCTTATTGTCCCGCGTGCAGAGCTCATCTCAAAATGTTATTGCTGTTAAACTTCTTTTGCAGCACTGACGGTCCATTAAAAAATGCATAGATGTGACTGTTGACAATTCGGAGATGAGTCTTACATTCCTCAAGAAATGTCACGTGGACAGATATCATGCTCACATTTGTGAGGGTCCTTCAGAACTTACTGGAACCTGTGCCTTATCAAGTCATCCCTTGTATCACAGCCAACCACGAGATTATGTCTAATGTGTTTAAAGTTTATTTATTAGTGTCACAAGTAGTCTTGTATTAACACTGTAATGAAGTTACTGTGAAAATCTCCCAGTTGCCACAGGCTAGCGCCTGTTTGGGTACACTGAGAAGAATTTAGCATGGCCAGTGCGCTTAACCAGCATGTCTTTGGATTGCGGGAGGAAACTGGAGCACCCAGAGGAAACGCATGCAGATATGGGAAGAACGTGCAGACTCCATACTGACAGTGACCCAAGCCGGGATTCGAACCCAGTTCTCTGATGCTGTGACGCAGCAGTGCTAACTACTGTGCTCTCCCAAGTCTACAAATGTCTACCTTAGAGTGTTTTGTCATTTTGTCCTTTCTCTTGTTCTCCTATCCTCTTCACAAGAGAACAGGTCTCCCACTGAGACAATTATCCCATATCCATGTCTGGCCTCTTTAGTGGTAGAAGATTATGGTCAATGCAGAAACATACTTTTTGACAGGAGGCCTGTACTTGTAGATCAGAAATTTTATGGATTATTCATTTACTTATTACAGAACACCAAACAGTCAAGTTTTAACTCTATCTTCAGCCTGACCTTGAAACTCACTGCAAATGACTTGGGTCACTGTCAGTGTGGAGCCTGCATGTTTTTCCCGTGTTTGGACAAACCTGGATTTGGGGTCACCATTGCAGATGTCGAAGCAGCTTTCTCCAAGGTCAACCCACGGAAAATGACTGGCCCAGATGAGGTACTCTGATAAGCACTCAGAATCCTGTGCAGATCAGCTGGTGGGGAGGTGGGGGGGGTATTCGCAGACATCTTCAACCTCTCTTTACAACAAGCTGAGGTCCCTATCTGCTTCAAGGAGACAGCCATCATCCTGGTACTTAAGAGAAACCAAGCAGCATGCCTTAATGACTATCGGCCGGTAGCTCTGACATCCATCATTATGAAATACCTCAAAAGGCTAATCATGGTATGAGTCCATCCTAGCCTTCTGGACTACCTGGATCACTACAGTTTGCCTATCACTGCAACAGGTTCACTGCAGACTCCATCTCCTGGGCCCTGCACTCAACCCTGGAATACCTAGATAACAAGGGCACTTATGTCATACTCCTATTACAGCTCAGCCTTCAATACCATTATTCCCATGAAACTCATCTCCAAATTCCGTGTCCTGGGCCTTGGCACCTCTGTGACTGATCCTGAACTTCCTAACTCACAGACCACAATCAGCAAGGAAAGGCAACAACATTTCCTCCAAAATTATCCTGAATACCGGTGCCCCACAAGGCTATGTTCTCAACCCCCTACTGTACTCCTTGTACATCTATGACTATGTGGCCAAATTACCCTCTAATTCAATTTTCATGTTTGCTGACGATACCACCATAGTGGGTCAGATCTCAAACAATGATGAATCAGAGTACAGGAATGAGGTAGAGAATCTGGTGAACTCGTGCCAGCAACAATAATCTAATAGAATCATCATAGAATCATAGAACCCTACAGTGCAGAAAGAGGCCCTTTGGCCATTGAGTTTGTACCAAACATAATCCCACATAGGCCCTATCCCGATATCCCTACATATTTACCCATTAATCCCTCTAACCTACGCATCTCAGGACACTAAGGGGCAATTTTAGCATGGCCAATGGACCTAACCTGCACATCTTTGAACTATGGGAGGAAACCAGAACACGTGGAGGAAACCCACGCAGACCTGAGGAAAATGTGCAAACTCCACACAGTTAATGACCTGAGCTGGGAATCGAACCCAGGTTCCTAGAGCTGTGAAGCAGCAGTGCTAACCACTGTGCTACCATGCCACCCCTCTCTCCCTCATTTCAACAAAATGAAAGAGATTGTCATCAAGAAGGGTAATTCAGGAAACGCAAAGGAGAACATGCCCCTGTCTACATCGATGCGGACGAAGTAGAAAGAGTTGAGAGTTTTTAGGTGTTCACATCACCAGCAACCTGTCCTAGTTCCCTCCATGCTGACACAGTTAAAAAGCCCACCAACCCCTCTACTTTCTCAGAAGACTAAGGAAATTTGCCATGTCAGCTACGACCCTCACCAACTTTTACAGATGCACCATAGAAAGCATTCTTTCTGGTTGTTTTATCGCTTGGTCTGACTCCTGCTCTGCCCAAGACCACAAAGAACTTCAAAAGATCATGAACGTAGCCCAATCTATCACACAAATCAGTCTCCCATCCATTGACTCTGTCTACACTTCCCAGTGCCTCAGGAAAGCAGCCAGCATAATTAAGAACCCCATGTACCCCAAAGATTCTCTCTTCCACCTTCTTCCTTCAGGGGAAAAGATACAGTCACGAAACAATTGACTCAAGAACAGCTTCTTCCCTACTGCTGTTAGATTTTCAAATGGACTTACCTTGCATTAGGTTGATCTTCCTCTACACCCTAGCTATAACTGTAACATTGCATTCTCTTGCTTCCTTCTCTATGAACGGTATGCCTTGTCTGTATAGTGTACTAGAAAAATACTTTTCACCATATATTAATACATGTGACAATAATGAATCAAATCAAATCAAATAAAAGCCTGCTTGACAAAATAAACAGGAAATAAGTTGATGTGAATCCCACTCTGAAAGCACTTTATTCCATTCTGAACCTTTTACAGCAGTTCTTTGCCTTTTTAATGAGCACAACTATACTATTACCTTTAATTTGCATAGTGCAGGCAGCTACTGATTTTCAGAACTGGCCACTCATCATGTTATCCCAGACTGGCATGATGACGCCAGTAACATGATCCGGTGTCATTGCATCGAATAATATGTTGGCACGTGCACATTTTGCTCCTGTTTTTAGAGTATTATTTAGTCCATATTCTCTCACTCATACATACAGGCTAAAATCTTGCATCCTCATTCTGATGCTGCTGGAAGTGAATGGAGTTTTGGCTGGAACACCAAATTTTTCATTCTCACTTGTAATGGATTCCACCATGGACAAGACAAGAGAATCCCACCAACACTCACTCTCTCACTCTGTCTCATAACACACTCTCACACATATGTTCTCATATATAAACACTCTCTTTCTCATACACACACACTCATTTTCTCTCTCTTTTTGACATTCTGTCACACACATATACTCTTTCTCACACATTGACTGAAACATTTTGGTTCTGATCTTCCGAACAAGGGAAAAATCCATTGACAGTGGCAGAAGTAGAAGATCCCACTACTGGTCAATAACGGCACCCTACCTCGATACACACCACAGGGAGGATGAATCTGGCCCATTCTATCTCTCACATATACACTTACTCTCTCATCACATACACAATCACTCTGTCTCTCTCTCTCTCACTTACACACTCACCCTCTGTCTCTTTCTCTCTCTCTTTCACATATACATTCATTCTATGTCTTTCTTTCATAGACACATTCATTCTCTGTGTCTGTCTCTCTCACATACACGTCTCTCTCTCTCTCTCTCTCAGATGTACATACTCTTCATCTGTCTGTCTCTCTCTCTCAGATGCACACACACTCTCTGTCCCTCTCTCATATGCTCTCACTTTGTCTCTCTCACACACATACCCTTTCTCTCTTTCTCTCTCTCTCACACACACACATACACACACTGTCTCTCTCACGCACACACACTGTCTTTCTTTTTCTCTCTCTTTCACACACTTTCATTCTCTGTCTCTTTCATACACACTTACTTTCTGTCTGTCTCTCACATGCACAAAACGTAGTTATTTTTCTCACACATTCTCTCATCCACTTATTAACTTTCCCACACACACAATCACATACTCTCTTTGACTCCCCCATTTCCCCGCTCCATATACAAACATGTTTCCTCTCTCACAGACAACATACACACACACGTTAGAGGGAAACCAATAGCCTAGTTGTATTATCACTAGACTATCAATCCAGAAACTCAATTCATGTTCTGGGGACCTGGGTTTAAGTCCGACCACAGCCACTAATGAGTGTAATTTGCACTCAAGAAAAAATGTCTTGAATTAAGAATCTACTGATGACCATGAAACCATTGCCAATTGTTGGAAAAACCCATCTGGTTCACTAATGTCCTTTAGGGAAGGAAATTTGCTGTTCTCACCTGAAATGACCTACTCATTGCTCCACTCACATTGTTAGCCACTTTAAGACTTGAATAGCAGATTAGGTGTAAAGATTCGCATTCTAATCAGCAATCTGAAAACTGTCTGTGCTGATATGTGTGCTATTGCAGACCAGAACACCTCATTCGCCTGAAGAAGCCTATAATAGCCGAAAGCTTGCGAGTTTACTATCAAATAAATCGGTTGGATTTAAAACTGGTGTTGTCAGACTTCTTACTGTGACCTACTCCAAAGCCATAGCAATATGGTTGATTCTCAACTGCCCTCAGGCAACTAGGGATGGGCAGTAAATGCTGCCCAGCCAGCAACGCTCATGTCCACAAATGAATGATATAAAACACTCTTGCTCTCTCTGATGCACACAGACTCACACTTTCTTTGCCATTATCCCCCTCTCCATTACTCTCCATTATACACATAATGCACAGGCTTTCTCTCTCTCTCTCTCTCTCTCTCTCACACATGCATACCCTCCAGTAGCTAGTTTCTTCAACACCCACCTGGGTCCCACAACCACTTGTTTTCACCCCAACTCCATGTGCCTGGCAATTCTCTCCCTCACAGGCCTCTGAGCCTCTTTATCCCAATAGGACCTTCAGCCTCTTTGTCCCCACGGGTCCAGCAGCCTCTCAGTTACTACAGACCTGCATTATCTCAGTCTCCATGGGCCCCGCAGCCACTCAGTCCCTATGGGCATCATAGCCTGTTAGTCCCCATAGGCCCTGCAGCCTCTCAGTCTCCATGAACCCTGCATTATCTCAGTCCCCTGGGCCCTACATTTTCTCAGCTTGCTGCAAGGGGATGTGCATCTCGGGATTCAAGTAGACTCTCAGGTACCACATGGCTTAAGATTGTAAAACATAGGAACATAGTAGGCCATTTAGCCCATCAAGTCTGCTCGGCCATTCAGTGTGATCATGGCTGATCTGATACGATAAGATTCATAGAGATTTACAGAATGGAAATAGGCCTTTCGGCCCAACTTGATAATACTTTTTTTTAAAACCTATTGATCTTCAACTTCACTTTCCCGCCTTATCCCTATAATCCTTGATTCCCTTATTAATTAAAAATCTCAGCCTTAAACATACTTAATTACTTAGTCTCCACTCCTTCAGTGGTAATGAATTCCACAGTTTCACTATCCACTGAGTGAAGAATTTCCTCTTCATTTACCCTTTGGTCCTAAGCTCTCTGACAAGAAGAAACATTCTCTCAGTATTGACCCTGTAATGCTCTCTGAGAAACTTATATGTCTAAATGAGGTTTCCTCTCACTCTTCTAAATTTCAATGAATAAGGGCCCAACCTACTCAGAAGAAAATTTCTTCATGCCGGGTATCAACCTAATGAGCCTTCTTTGGACTGTCTCCAATGTCAGTGTCTAAGGAGACTAAAATCAACATTTTGAACTATGATTCCAAGGATGAGAAGTTATTTCCTTGTTCAAAAGCCTTTAAATCTTGGATTTCTGTACCCTGGGGGATGTGGATGCTACATTTGAAGCTAAGATAGCCAGATTTTTGGTACTTCAGGAATCAGGGATATGGGGAGTAGGCAGGAAAGTGGAGTTGAAACCCAACTTTTGGTTGTATTTTGTGTTCATGTGGGGAGCAAGCTTAGGCTTCCCAACCTTTCACAACTATGGAAATGTGTATCTCAGCTGTACTCAAACCATGTTCTTCAAAAACAGTCATTCCAGGATCCATTTATTTCCAAGGCTTTAGTTCCAGATATCAGACTATGGATGAGATTTACCATGCAACCAGCCAGGTGTTTTGTGGCGGCTGGAGGCAGCTCACTATTGGCTGGTGGCAGGATCTTCTGGTCCCTTCATTGTCAACTGGGTTTTCTGGTTGAATGCACCCCTCACTGCCATGAGATCCAAGGATTTCAATTCTATGTTCATAGGTATATTATGTTTACATTTTGTTGGCCTGGATACATGGATAGCTTTTACTTGGCCTTTTTGCCTCACTGGTAGATAAATCTTATCTCAGAATATATGATCTGCTATTATTTGGAACATCTATTGAATTGCAACTGTAATTGCACTTCAAAAACGTTTTATTATCTGTAAAGCACTTGGAATGTCCTAAGCTCCTGAAAGGTACAATAAAAATGCAAGTCTTTTTTCTTTCTTTGAAATACATGCAAATTATAGAGAATTGATTTAATTTTTCCTTGCATACAAGTGTGAGCTTGCACTGCTCATAGTATCAGAGTGCACTGAGTATCCTCAAAGCCAACAGTGCAAACTGTTCCAAATTGTCTCATATCTGTGTGGAAAAACCCATTGTTAAAGCCTTCATTTAAATGCTGCTCATGGTAACACGGTTACAATCTTATGGATAAAATGCAAAATACACCCAGAGATAAGAACAAGCTAATTATTCAACCCGAGAACACATTAGATTCAAACAATGTGGTTCAATTAGTCCCTTGTTAAATCAGATGTCTATAAAAGGAAGACAAATGGACAATATGATCTAAGTTAGGAACAAACTGAAAATGTTTAAAACAATTTTGTATCAGGGACTTACTTATATGAATTGAAATTTATATGAAAAATGAAATCATTAATTGTGTACAAAGAACAAAGAACAATACAGCACAGGAACTGGCCCTTCAGCCCTCCAAGCATGCACCGATCATGTGTTCCTAACTAGACCATCCGTTCGTATCCCTCTATTCCCAGTCTGCTCATGTGGCTATCTAGATAAGTCTTAAATGATTCTAGCGTTTCTGTTCAATCACCTTGCTTTGGTTGTGTATTCCAGGTCTCCACCACCCTCTGTGTAAAATGTGTCCCCCGCATATCTGTGTTGAACCTTGCCCCTCCTTGAACTTGTGACCCCTTGAGTTTGTCATTTTGTCATTTCCGAACAGCTTCCAACTGTTCATCCTATCTATGCCCTTCATAATTTTATAAACTTCTATTAGGTTGCCCCTCAACCTCCACCTTTCCAGGGAGAACAACCCTAGTTTACTCAATGTCACCTCATAGCTAAGAGCCTCCATTCCAGGCAACATCCTGGTAAACCTTTTCTGCACTCTCTCCAAAGCCTCCACATCCTTCTGGTAGTGTGACAACCAGAACTTGACCCAGTATTCCAAATGTTCCCAGAGATAAGAACAAGCTAATTATTCAACCTGAGAATGCGTTAGATTCAAGCATTGTGGTTCAATTAGTCCCTTGTTAAATCAGATGTCTATAGAAGGAAAACAAATGAACAATATGATTTAAATTAGGAACAAACTGAAATTAAACAAAGAACAAAGAAGTTTAAAACAGTTTTGTATCAGGGACTTATATGAATTGAAATTTATATGCCAAATGTGCTATGGGAAATAAATATTTTGTTTATCAGAACTACTCATTTATAAAGAATTCTGTTGTTATGTTTTGTAATAAGACCATTTATCTAATTTTGCTGATTATTGAACAGAAAGAGATGTTTGTTCAACAATCATAAGAAAATCTATCTACAAGTACTGGAACATATTCCCTGGGGTTACCATTAATTGGTCACAAGTGCATGACAAGACCAGCTTTCACTGAACCAATATTTTTCTTTGATTTTTATTCATGTGATTGATCCTTTTAGTAATATTACAAACCATGCAAATGGCCTTAAAACATTAAGATTTTTCCTGAAACTTATCATGGCGCCAACAACAATCAAATAGGTTACAATATTTTCTGATCTGCAAAAGTGATGTCAGTCTGATAATGAAAAGAGTCTTTTCTTTTATTTTCTTTTGTTAGGTAACCTTATCAGAGAAATGTTTGTGAAGTTATTCCAATTTCTCACTGCAGAGCTGAGTCTTGCAGAACAGTAATATTTTTGGTTCAGTCCCTGGTTTATGCTCTTAGTCGATCTAAGTAAATGCACTAAAATTAGCCTTACCGTCACCTTGTTAGGGAAGGAAAACTTGGCCAGATTCCCACTCCAAATGCCTCGAACTGGACATATATACTTTAGTCAAGCTCAAGCAGTGTTTTATAAAAGTTTATCACAACTGCCTTTCTTATACAATTCTTCTGTTTATAAAGCGCAGGATCCCATTTGCCATTTTGAACATTTTTTCCACATCTCGGCCACCTTCAGTGATTTGCGCACATATATCTCTAGATTTCTCTGTTGTTGCAGCCCCTTTATACAACTGCCCTTTATTTTATATTGCCTCTTGTTTTGCTTCTAAACAAAATCCATCACACTTCCCTACACAATAAAACAAAATCACGAGAGATAGGAGCAGGAGTAGACCATATAGTCCATTAAGCCTACTCTCGCAGACAGTACAATCATGGCTAATCTTGGGCTTCAACTCCATTTCGCACCACTTCAATATCCCTTAATTCCCTGAAATACCAGTAATCCCAATCTTAAATGTATTCAGAGATGGAACATCCACAGCCCTCATGGATAAAAACTTCCAAAGATACACAACTCTGAATGAAGTAATTTCTCCTCACTTCAGTTAAATGATTGACCCCACATCACGAGACTTAGTCTAATGTGTCTTAGATTCTATGACCAGTAGAAGTAATGTCTCAGTGTCTTCCCTAACAATCACGTTCAGAATTTTGTAGATTGCCGTGATGTCACCTCTTCTAAACACCAAAGATAGTGGGGCAATTCTCCCTCCCTCCATGCTGGTTTTCATGCACAGCAGGGCAGGACAATCTTACGGCCGAGCATGCACTGGATTCACACTGCGAGCACACCTCCCAGCGCTGCAGTTCTGGCATAGTCAGATCCAGGCTAGAAACTGGTGGGAAAATGGTAAGTAATTTACATCTTTATTTGAATGTAATTTAAATGTGATTAGTGGGCCCATGACTGAAGTCTCCCAGCCCACTAGCCTCTACCACCCTGCCAGAGTGTTTCAGTTCAGCAGGAATTAGACTAGCTCCCCACTTTTGGGGAACTATCTGCATAACGCTGCTGGAGTGAAGGGAGGGGCAATAAAGGCCTTCCGAGGGCCCAGGTGGGGAATTGGTGTCCTTGGGCATGTGCATACTGACAGTGCCAGCCTGTGCCCCTAGCACTGCCCAAAGGGTAAAGTACCCAAGCCCAAGGGCACCTTGGCACTGTCCATTGGGCAGTGCCAAGGGGGTGGGATATGATTGGGCAAGAGTTAGGGAAATTGGGGGGCTGAGGGGCCAGGCTGCCACTCTGCAATGGGATCAGTTGGGGCAGGAAGGAGGCCAGTGATTGGACTGGGGGGAAAGGGAGGGAGTGTTCTGTCTGGGAGGTGGGCAGATTGTTGAGTAGGCTCAATCAAGATCGGGCCAAGTGGGTTGAGGTGGTCCAGGAATGGTCATGGGTGCCTTGATCAGGCCGTGGTGGGGTTGGGGGGGCAGCACTATGTGGGTCCTGAGTTGGCCAGCGATTGAACTGGCTAGTAAATGGGAGGCTGACAGTTTTGATTTCAGCCTCTCAGGCAGTAATAGGCACCATTCCTGAAATCCAATGATATTCATGCTGGTGGCTTCTGCAGTGCACAGAGTGGGGGAGATTCTAGTGTGAGTTCCCACTAAAAAAATCAGTGTGAATTACTCCAGTTTTCCCACAAATTCAACACTTAGAATTTGTTTGAGAGAATTGCGCCCTACATGCCTAATTTACTTAGCTTCTCATCATAGGAACCAGTTTAGTTAATATTTGCTGTACTGTCTCCAATACAAGTATTCTTAAATTTGGCCACCAAAATTGCGCATAGTGTTCCAAATGTGGCCTGATCAAAACCTTGTACAATTGCAGCAAGACTTCTTTATTCTTGTACTCCAATCTCTTTGCAATGAAGTACAACATATCATTTGCCTTCCTAATTGTGGTATCTGTATATCAAATTTCTGTATTCCTTATTCAAACACACCTAAACATGTTTGAATATCAACACTTACAAGTTTCATACCTTTTAAAAAGTTCCCATTTATGCACAATCTCGGCTTGCAATCCATTATTCAATCTTCTAGCTATGCTAAGATATCACTCACAACTCCATGAATTCTTATTTTGTTTGTTAACCTTTTGTGTGGCACTTTATTGAATGCCTTTTGAAATCCAAGCAGCTGCTTCTGATGGTTGTTCTTTATCTACCCTCCTAGGTACATCCTCAGAAACCTAGTAAGTTTTTCAAACTGAAGATATCCTTTCATTAAAACTATGTTGACATGTTCTAACCAAACTATGTTTTCCTAAGTACACTATTCAGACATTTTTAATAATCTATTCCCAATTTCCCAACAACAGATGTCAGACCAATTGGCCTGTAGCTCCTTTTTCCCGTTCTCTCTCCTTTCTTGAAAAGTGTATAATATATGCTAACTTGTGGTCTAATAAGACTATTCTGAATCTAATTGGAAAAGTATAGCCAGCATATCCACTGTCTTTGCAACTCTTTTAAAACATTAGGTTGTAAGCCATCAGTTCCTGGGGGCTTATCGGATTTTAAGTTTCACTGATACTTTATCTCTGTTGATATCAATTTCCTTAATTTCCTTACTTGTTTTAGTCTCCTAGGTTACTATCTACTTCTGGTATGAAACCTGTATAACAATGGAACAAAATATTTATCAAAGTCCCTGCCATTTCCTCATTGCCTGTGATAATTCCCCCTGCTTCTAAAGGACAAGCATTTACTTGAGCTATTCTTTTCTTCTTTATATACTTATAAACCTCCCACAATTTGTTTTTATATTCCTGAGTACTCACATTCTGTTTTTTTCCTTTCTGTAACTTCTGATGGCTTCTAAAACACTCCGAATCCTCAGATCCTCTACAGTTTTTGCAACATTGTAAGCTTTTCCTTTAATCGAGCACTGTTCTTAATTTCTGAAAGAACCATTGATGGGTTTTCCTGAATTTTTGTTTTTAAGTGGAATGTATTTCTATTGAAGATTTTGAATTACTCCTTTAAATGTTTTTCATTGTTCATTTACCTCGATACCTTTTGGTCTGTTTACTCAATTAACCTTAGCCATTTCTATCCTCATTTCTATATAATTGGCATTGTTGAAGATTCTTACTTGCGATTGAAGTATGTCACTTTCAAACTAAAGATAGAATTCAATGGTATTAAGATTACTATTTATGACAATAATTAATCCTGGTTCATTACACAATAGTAGATACAAGGTAAGAAGACGTGCTGATTAAGTGCATTGGCTTTGCTAAATTCTCCTTCAGTGTATCTGAACAGGTGCTGGAATGTGGCGGCTAGGGAATTTTCACAATAGCTTCACTGTTGTGTTGATGTGAGCCTACTTGTGACATGATAAATAAACTTTAAACTTTAAAACTTTAAACTTATCCCAGGTTGGTTTGACATCATGTTGCTCCAGATAGGTGTCACAATGACATTCAAAAACTCACCTTTCAGACTACTGTTGTTAATTTGGTTGTCCCTGCCTATATGAAAATTAAAGTCCTCCATACTTACTACACTGCCTTTGTTACAAGCTCCAATAATTTCTTATTTAATGCTCTCTCCAACAGTATAACTTCTGTGAGGGTGCCTATAAACTACTCCCACTAGTGTTTTCCAACTCTTGCTATTCCTAATTTCCACCCATGCTGATTCTACTTTGTGATCTTCTGAGGCCAGATTACCTTATCCACTGCCAGCCAATGCAGGGAAATCTGGGCTTGCTGCTTTGTGTGGGCCTCTTCCATTGCCAGCTAAATGCCAGCAGTAATGGAATGAGGCCCTCAGGTGGATATCTAATATTTTTATTGGCCCGCAAGTTGCTTGCTGCCTTCCAGCTCCCCAACAATTGGTCTAATTGCAGTGGGGAGAGGGGGTTGGTTGTAGGCAGACCCACTGCTGCACTTAACATTTCCACTATTGAGATATGCATACTAATATATGATAAATTTGGATAACTATAGCATTCTGTAATTGGTGCCATTTTTCAAGTTGTTTATTGTGTTTTTTGTAGGCCTTCCTCATATCTTTTTATACTTTTAACTTATGTTCTGCTTTTATGGTATTTATATTGGCTAGAGTTCATAATTTTACTATTAGTCTTGTATTAAACAATTTAGGTCATCAATTTGCTCTTTCAGATCGTAGTATTTAATATTTTACCTTTTACAACAAACTTGAAGAGCTGAGTAGTCTATTTCTATTCCATTTTGTTATTCTCTTTTAACATTTGTTTAAAAAATGTTTGCTTATCTTCAGTTTTCAATTTGCACACAGGAAATGATAACGTACTCTTTCTCTTTTGAAATTTAGACTGACCACTTCCTGATCAGCAGTTCCTTATTTTCATGCATGGTAGTGTATAGTTGGAGTAGAGGTGCCCAAACTTTCTGTTTTATGTACGTACCGTGAAACTTCTCAGGCCTCTGATAAAGTTTAAACTTAGTTATGATTCTATTAACTTGCATATGTCACCAGTTGTAAACACTTGCTCTCAGTGACTTATTTCTCTCTAGGGCTTGCCTCACTGCCCTCAGCACCCCCAAACTCTATTTGTTTGGTTGTGAGGGTGCATCCTTAAAAATGCAGCCCAGGTTCCTCAATCAACACAAGCAGGGTCACCCCCTCACGTCCAGCCGTGACCTGCTATCTTTGATATTATTATTATTTTTTGTTATTATTTTTGAAGATGCATGAAGTTACAGCAGTTTCATGAAGTGATATTTGCCAAGATGTGGTGATATAAATCATTATAGTTGTTATTAATTTTTCTCCCAGAGGTTGGTCTCTGGAATGCTCTTCCTTAAAAGACAGTGAAAGCAAAAGCTTTGAATACTTTTAAGACAGAGCTAGATAAATTCTTAATAAGCAAGAAGTTGAAAGGTTACTGGGGTAGCTGGGATTGTGGAATTGAGGTTACAATCAGATCAGCTAAGGTGGAATAGGCTTGAGCGGTTGAGTGACCTACTCCTTCCTACACCTGTTTCTATGTGTAAAATAAGAACTAGAATGGACCCACGTTTCTTTAACTCTCATTTTATCTTGGCCTATCAATGACACTGTACCATGGAAATAAGTCAGCTGTTTATAAAAGAAATTATCTGTTAAGTCACTTTATGCCTGTCATTTTGGGTTATAACTGTTCATGAGATGTGGGCATTGAGAATGTAGGAGTGAACCGCCTTCTTGAATGCAACTGAGTAGCTTACTCAGATATTTTAGAAGGCAGTTAAGAATAATCTACATTGCTCTAGATCTGAAGTCAGCGAAGGACAGCAGATCTCCTTATCTAAAGGTCATCAATAAATCAGATGGATATTTCTAACAATTCATTAGTTTTATCTTGTAAAATTGGCAGCTTGAATTCTATTTTCTAATAATTGATATAATCTTTGCAAATTAATCAATGCTTTGGCATATTTAACCAAATAGTGTATTTCTTGTACAGCTAATTAAAAGGATTTTTGATATATTTATCTTAACTGAATTTTCATCCAAATACTAAGTTTCAGAATCAAAACAGCAAAAATGTGAAATAGAACATGGAACATAGATCATTACAGCGCAGAACAGGCCCTTCGGCCCTCGATGTTGCACCGACCAATTAAGAAAAAGCAATGGCCCTCTAACCTAAACCATTCCCTTTTCATCCATAAACCTATCCACGGACCTCTTAAACGCCCCCAAACGTGGCACATCTACAACTGCAGCAGGCAGGGCATTCCATACCCTTACCACCCTCTGGGTAAAGAACCTACCTCTGACATCCGTCCTATAACTACCACCCCTTAATTTAAAGCTATGTCCCCTCGTGCTAGCTTTCTCCATTCGAGGAAAAAGGCTATCACTGTCCACCCTATCTAAACCTCTAATCATCTTATATGTTTCAATAAGGTCTCCTCTTAGCCGCCTTCTTTCTAACGAAAACAACCTCAAATCCCTCAGCCTCTCCTCATAAGACCTGCCCTCCATACCAGGCAACATCCTGGTAAACCTCCTCTGTACCCTCTCCAATGCCTCCACATCTTTCTTATAATGTGGGGACCAGAACTGTACACAATACTCCAAGTGCGGCCGCACTAGAGTTTTGTACAGTTGCAACATGACGTTGCGGCTCCGAAATTCAATCCCCCTACCAATAAAAGCTAAGACTCCGTATGCCTTCTTAACAACCTTATCGACTTGATTGCCAACTTTCAGGGATCTATGCACATATACACCAAGATCCCTCTGTTCATCAACACTATTAAGAGTCCTACCATTAGCCCTATACTCTACACATTTGTTATTCCTGCCAAAGTGAATTACCTCACACTTTTCCACATTAAACTCCATTTGCCACCTCTCGGCCCAGCTCTGCAACTTGTCCAAGTCTCTCTGCAAACTATAACACCCCTCTTCACTATCTACCACTCCTCCGACTTTGGTGTCATCCGCAAATTTACTAATCCATCCTTCAATACCCTCATCCAGATCATTTATAAAAATTACAAACAGCAGGGGCCCCAAAACAGATCCCTGAGGTACACCACTTGTAACCGAACTCCATGATGAATATTTTCCATCAACCACCACCCTCTGTCTTCTATCAGCTAGCCAATTCCTAATCCAATTAGCTAAATCACCCTCAATCCCATACATCTGCATTTTCTGCAGAAGCCTTCCATGGGGCACCTTATCGAACGCCTTACTAAAGTCCATATATACCACATCAACTGCCTTACCCCCATCCACCTCTTTGGTCACTTTTTCAAAAAACTCAATAAGGTTAGTAAGGCACGACCTACCCTTCACAAAACCATGCTGACTATCCCCAATCAATTCATTTCTCTCTAAATAACTATAAATCCTATCCCTAATAATTCTTTCCAATACTTTGCCCACAACAGATGAAAATAGATGAATATCTTGATGAAAATAGGACTTTTGTAGATATCAAAATCATGCTACCATTTTGAACTGTTACTGAGGGACACGTGTGTAGTTTAATACTGATTAACTTTATTTATTCGGTCACAGGGTGTCGATGTCACTAGTTAGGTCACCATTTATTGTCCATTGCCCATCCCTGATTTCTCTTCAGAAGGTGTTTGGAAACTGCCTTCTTGAACTGCTGCAGTTCATGTGGTGTAGATACTATCCGGAGTTGTTAGGGAAGGATATTTTATGTGTCACATTTACTGTAGTGTAAATCATGCAAATTATGCTGTTTGATTTCTATTTGAGTATATAATAAAAAGGTTTATGATACTTTATTTCACATTTTAGAGATGGACAATGAATGTTGGCCAGTCAGCAATGCCCATGTCCCACGAATGAATATAAAATAAATCAAAGCTTGGCTAACTACAGAATGTCTTGATTTGAATGTGGGTCTGTTCTTAAGGCTCGGTTTTGTCCATTCCATTTCTGATTTGAGTACTTGATGCTGATGTTGGGTGCCAAAAATGGAAAAGCATTCAATTTTTCAGCTCTCCATCTCTTTCTTTGATGAGCACAAAAGTTCAACCCACTGCTGCCAAAGCTACTTAAATCATTTTTTTCATATATTGAATTAGAGCACTATTTTGATTGTAAGTAATATAGTGGGAATCTGATCTAGCATGAAGGAACGTAAATTTTGTCCCATCTATGAATTTGCCATTTTTGTTATTTTATAAGCGTTAGAGTTATGCTCATTATTCAGCAGAACATTGGTTTTAATTAGTAAAGTATTTTTAGCTTAGGATGAGATGTTTAAGTTTTCCAAATAATTCAGCACAAGAGTTCCAGAGAAAATACAAGTTAACTGCATATTTTACAATGATATGAAGTATGATAAGAATGTATACAGAGAGAACATTTCCTCTTGTGGGGAAGAGCATAACTAGAGGCTATGAATAATTGTTACCAAGAAGACGAACGAGGGTTTGGAACAAATCTTATTACCCAGAATGTAGAACGAGAGGGAGTGTTTAAAGCAAACAAAATAGATCCATTTAAGGGGAAACTTGACAAACACCTAAGGGAAAAGGAGATAGATGATTATGATGATAATTTAGATGAAAAAAAATGGGAGGAGGCTTGAGTGGAGCTTAAAATAGTGTGGATTAATTGAGCCAACTGGCCTATTTCTATGATGTAATCCAATACAATTTTTCTAGGTTTTCCAGCAAAAAAGGAAAATATATTATTGTTAGAATATGTAACACTTTAATGATGGTAAGATATTAAACTCCTGAACTGAATTGAAAATCCTGAATATCTTCTCAACTTGTGACCAAGCTTTGATTAGTGGATTTGTGCAATTATCTTTTATTTAGATGTTCATATGGGGAAAAAAAGCAAAAATTGCTGGAAACACACAGTGGTCGGAATTTTACTGCCCCGCTTGCCATGGGATTGGAATGGGCAAGGAGCAGAACATGGAAGGTCCATTGACCTCAGGCAGGATTTTACGGTTTCAAGACAAGCGAAGCTATAAAATCCTGCGTTGTGAATCTGCCAGCATCTGGAAAGAGAAAAATCTGCGTAACTTTGAAAACAGATTTTACATATTTTAATCATTTGGATTAACATGAATTCAGAATCTATTCTATCTAGAGAGAATCCCAAAATCAAAGAATGCTCCAGCAATCCAAATTGTGTTTTTTTCCTTTGATCTGAAAGCTCTATCAGCTTTCCTCCTTAAATAATTATTTGTTTTTATGTTTCCAAGGGATCTTCCATTTTCCAGTGCCTTTCAGTTTCCTATCACCTCATTTGATGGGTGAATTTCAGAGCTTCCAGTGCTCTGATTTGGCTGGCAATATTGGGAGCCAGCCCACTATTCTGAATAAGACAGTCAACTCAAAGTTAGCCAATTTGGAGGCTGCCTAGTGGAATGTTACTGTGTCCATCTCACTGCCAATGACTGCAGGCTTGGGACCCCAATTTGATCTAGATGTCACGATTCTGAAGTCTATGGGAAAATTCTGCCCAGTCCTTCATATGTGGAATGTTTGGTGACAACAATCTGTGAGAAATGCAAGCTTGGATATTTGTCTTAACAATTTGGTGCAGCATGTTTCAGCTTGAAACCATGATATGTGCCAAGTAAATACAGAAATTCTTTTGAGCAACACTACTTAAACTATCAGATATAAAGATATGTGGTTCATATTATCTAATCACTGCTTCTATTTTATCTTTAGTTGTGAAGGATTAATGTGTCTTTCATTCCCTTTGTTTTTCTTTCAGAAACCAGCAAATATCCTAGTAATGGGAGAAGGGCCAGAACGAGGCCGTGTAAAAATAGGTAAATCATTACTTCACACTTTCTCATGATGAAGTACAGCTTCCTCTGTGTGTAAAGTTAAATTATAAAGGATTGCCTTTTAGATCAGAAAGAGAAATCTATAAAAAGAAGCACAACTGCATGAAAGTTCTATGGATGGCTTCAAGATGTCATACTAAGTCAACTTAAACCAAAACATAAAGTAAAAAAAAGCAAAATACATTTTGATGTGATGTGGAATTTATACAACGTATGTACCATAATTGAGAAACAGTAAAAGATAAAGAAGAAACTTTACCATGGGTTACATCTCTATCACTTCCTATGAAAACTCAATTTGCTTTGCTGACATGGATACTCAAATACAGAACCACAAAAATGTTACAGCGCAGAAGGAGGTCATTTGGCCCATCATGTCTACACTGGCCCTCTGAATGAACAACTCACTTAGTGCATTTTCCTGCTTTTGTCTTGTAACCCAATACAGTTCTTTCTTTAAACATAGCAGTCTAATTGCTTTTTGAATACTTAGATTAGCTTCCACCGCACCCTCATGCAGTGTATCCCAGGCCTTAATCACTCTGCATGAAGATGTATTTTTCTCACATCGCTTCTGCTTCTTTTTATCAATTACCTTAAAGCTGTGCCCTCTTGTTCTCAATCTTTTCATGGGTGGGAACAATTTCTTAGAATCTCTACAGTACAGACAGAGGCCATTGGGCCCATCAAGTCTTCATTGACCACAATCTCATCCAGTCCCTACTCCCATATCCACCCACTAATCCCTCTCACCTATGCATCTCAGGACATTAAGGGCAGTCAACCTAACCTGCACATCTTTGGACTGTGGGAGGAAACTGGAGCACCCGGAGGAAAGCCACAAACACAAGGAGAACGTGCAAACTCTACACAGACAGTGACCCAAGCTGGGAATCAAACCCTGGTCCCTGGAGCTGTGAAGCAATAGTGCTAACCACTGTGCTACAATGCCACTCTATCCATTTTGTCCAGACTCTTCATGATTTTGAATGCCACAATCAAATCTCCTCTCTGCCATCTTCAGTGAAAATACTGACCCCTGGGGAACAGCGTGACAAATTTTCCTCCATGGCCCAAAATATATTGGCTGGAATTTCCAGCCATTTATAATGGTGGGAGCTTCTGGTCTCGCTGATGGCACATACCCAGCTGCAAGAGGTGCATTTAGCGTAAAACTCCATTGAAAATGGCAAGACCAGAAGATCTTGCTGCCAACTATGGGTGGGTCACCTCCAATTCTGCAGCGGGTTGTGCAGAATATTTGGCCTATATTAACCACTACTCTCTGTTTCCTGCCACTCAGCCAATTTTGTATCCATGTCACTACTACTCATAAATTTTCATAAATGATCTGGATGAGGAAGTGGAGGGATGGGTTAGTATGTTCGCCGACGATATGAAGGTTGGTGGTGTTATGGATAGTCTGGACGGATGTCTGAAGTTGCAGCGAGACATAGATAGGATGCAAGAAGTGGGTGGAGAAGTGGCAGATGGACTTCAACGCGGATAAATGTGTAGTGGTCTATTTTGGCAGGACCAATGGGATGAAGCAGTATAATATCAAGGGTAGGAGTCTTGGCAGCATTGAGGACCAGAAGGATCTTGGGGTCTGGGTCCATAGGTCTCTTAATTCTGCCCCGCAAGTGGAGGATGTGGTCAAGAAGGCATATGGCGTACTGGCCTTCATTAATAGAAGAATTGAGTTTAGGAGTTGGGAGGTAATGCTGCAACTTCATAAGACCCTTGTCAGACACCACTTGGAGTATTGTGTGCAGTTCTGGTCGCTTCACTATAGGAAGGATGTGGAAGCTATTGAGAGGGTGCAGAGGAGATTTACAAGGATGTTGCCTGGATTGGGGGGCATGCCTTATGAAGATCGGTTGAAAGAGCTAGGTCTCTTCTCCCTGGAGAGACAAAGGTTGAGAGGCAACCTGATAGAGGTTTATAAGATGTTGAGAGGAATAGATAGAGTGGATTCTCGGAGGCTATTTCCCAGGGTTGAAATGGTGGCTACGAGAGGACACAGGTTTAAGGCGCTGGGGGGCAAGTACAGAGGAGATGCTAGAGGTAAGTTTTTCACTCAGAGGGTGTTGAGTGAATGGAATCAGTTGCGGTTGGTGGTGGTAGAGGCGAACTCGCTGGGGTCTTTTAAGTGACTTCTGGATGAGTACATGGGATTAAATGGGATTGGGAGTTACAGATAGTTCTATGGCCTGGTAAGTATAGATATGATCAGCACAACTTGTGGGCTGCAGGGCCTGTTTGTGCTGTAGTGTTCTATGTTCTATGTACTTCTTTTATTCCATGAGCTATGACTTCACTCACAAGTCTGTTGTGTAGCACTGTATCAAATGCCTTTTTGAAGTCCATGTACACCACATCAACAGCATTATCCTCATCAACCCCTCTCTGTTACTCTTCAAAAAACTCCAGTAAGTTAGTTAAATACCATTTTCCCTTAAGAAATCTATACTGATTTTCTTTAATTAACCTGCATTTGTCAAAGTGATGGTTAATTTTCTCCAAAATTATTATGAGAATTTTTACCACCACCAAACTTAAACTGACTGGTCTCTATTTGTTGGACTATTTCACATCTTTTTGTGAATGAGCGTGTAATGTTTGCAATTCTTCAGGCACTTGAGTCAAAGAAAAATTGAAAAATTATGGGCAGTGCATCTGCAATTTCCACTTTCACTTTCTGAAGTATCCTTGAGTTGTATTCTCCTATGGCCCCACTGGCGGATTCAAAGGTAGGCATGGATTGAATTTGGCTGGAGTGCAAATATTGGTTTCACATCAGTGTGAGTTTCCTGCAGCATCTTACATCGATGCCTATCACATTGGATCTGGAAACCTGTTGGAGACTGGTGTGAAGCCGATTTACATTCTGCTAATAGGATGCAAATGAAGGCCCAACTAAATTTTCTACCCACATCTATTCTCTGCAATGCAGCGGGAAAACAACTATGCGCCATCAGACCTGCCACGCGCACGGAATCATAGAATCCATAGGATGTCTACGGTGCAGAAAGAGGCCATCCAGCCCATCCAGTCTGCACCAATTCTCTGAAAGAGCATCCCAGCTAGGCCCACCCCACTGTTCTCTCCTGGTAATCCCATGCATTTACCATGGCCAATCTACTTAATCTACACATCTTTGGACTGTGGGATTAAACCAGAGCACCTGGAAGAAACATGAAAAGAATGTGCAAACTCCACACAGAAAATCACCCAAGGCCAGAATTGAACCCAGGTCTCTAGTGCTGTGAAGCAGCAATGCTAACCACTGTACCACTGTGCCTCCTGCAAAACATCAAGTTGTATACATAATGAGGTTGGATCTGGAAGACATGATATAGTTTTCTGCCTTCCACAGTGGGAAAAACTCCCTGCAACAAGATATAGTTTCAGGTGGGAGAATCCCTCCCCTTGGGTGCATCTCATCCTAGTGCCTTATCAACTTTTAAGTGCAGACAGCCTATTAAGTACTTTTTAGTTATGAATTTCAAATCCTTGTAATGTCTGAATTTCTTACCCTTTCACCATTGCCTCGTTAACGTCTTCTTCCTTGATGAAAACAAATGCAATGTATTCATTTAATATCTCAACTATGCCCTCTTCATAGGCCAAAACTGGCCCTACTCTTTCTTTTACAACCTTTCTATTATTTATTTGCATATAGAAGACTTTGGTATTTCATTCATGTTAGCTGCCAGTCTCTTTACATATTCCCTGATTGCTTCTAATAATTGTTTTTCACCTCCAATTTGAACCTTCTATATTCAGCCTGGTGGTCAATTTTGTTTTCTATCTGACATGTGTCATAAAGACACTTTACCTTAATTTCTATCCGAACTATCTCTTTAAAGGTAGCCTGTTGTTTAGCCACTGTTTTTCCTGCCAACTTGACTTTATTTGGCCCAGATCCATTTCTACCCCATTGAAATTTGCTTTCTCCTGGTTAATTATCCTTACTCTCAGTTATTTATTGTCCTTTTCCATATTCAGCCTAACTGTTGTGGCACAATGATCACTGTCCCTTAAATGTTCTCTTGCCGACACTTGATCCACTTGGCTCATTTTATTCCCAAGAACTAGGTCTAACAGTGCCTTGTCATTGAACTGAAAAAATACTGTCCCCCCTCCATCCGCAAGGTCCCTTTACACTACAACTATTCAAGTGTATATTCAGCTAACTAAAATTTTCCATTATGCCTATCTGATAATTTTTGCATCTCTGTAATTTCCTGCAAATTCGTTTCTCTACATTCTTTCTACGAGTTGGTGGTCTATAGATGATACTGAGCAGCATAATTGTGCCTTTTGTTGTTCCTTTGCTCTAGCCAAATAGATTCTGTCCCTACCCCTTTGAGACATCCTCTTTCTCCAGCTCTGCAATGTATTGCATAATCAAAACTGCCACTGCCCCATTCCTAATTACTCTTGAGAAGGTGGTGATGACGCACCTTTTTGAAGCATTGCAGCCCATGTGGTGTAGGTACAACCACATGTAAGAAGTTCCAGGATTTTGATTGAACAACAGTGAAGGAATGGGGATAGAGTTTCAAATCCTCCCCAGTAACATCTGCGGACATGTTTCAAGATAGGAAGAAATGGGCCACAGATGAGTCAAGCAGCATAATGATATACTCATAAATCATATCTCTTAGCCAATATACCAGACTCTTCCATCATGATTGCTACATACTTCTGTTTAACCATGGTGCACTTACCAAAATGGCAATGCAGTGGTATACAAATTGGGAAACAGTGATTCTGGGAAACCTCAGCATTGACTTTGGGCTCCATGAAATCCCATGGAATCAGGTCAGACATGGGCCAGTAAACCTGCTGATTACCACTTCTATCCCTCCCGAAGCTAATAAATCAATACTCCTCCATGTTGAATGCCACTTGGAAGCAACACTGAGAGCAAAAAGACAGAGAATGTATTCCAGGCAGGATCTTCAGTCTCAATCACCAAGAGTGACCCAGTAACACTACTACTAATCAAGTTTGCCAAATTCTGAAAAATATATCTGCCAGACATGGTACCGTGAAAGAAACTACTTGACCCTCCTCACAGGTCTACCCATTGCAATGTTCACAACAGATTTTCTGCAATTAAGAAATGGCAGAAATATTAAATAATTATTCCACTTTCCCATTTATTGGAAAGATAGAATAAACATAACATTGGCTGACAAAATGAGTAACAGGATTCAAAATAATGAAAGATATATTAAAGCAACTAAATAAACTCAAAAGAAAAGCTCCAAATCCAGATGGATTGCATCCACGTACTTTGAAAGAATTTAGAGAAGAGATAGAGGCATTAATAACATCACAAAAAAGTGTTATGTCAGAGGACTGATTGACTGACTGATATAATTCTTATATTTTAGAAGGGGGCATAACATGTCCAGGGAATTACAGACTAGTCAGCTTAACAATGATAGGAAAAATCATAGAATCCTTACAAAAGGAAAAAATAGATGACTGTTCAGAAATGAAAAGTAGAATAATGAATAGTCAGCATTGATTTCATGACCAACTTTATTCAATTTTTAAGGGTATAACAAAGAGAGCAGACAATGATTATCAGCAGACATAATTTATCTGGCTTTTCAAAAAACCTTCAATATGATGCCCTATCATAGACTAATTAAGAAGGATAAAGAATGTGGCATCAGGAGATAAGTGACAGAAAGTGAAGACTGGAGTAAAGAATAATCATTCAGCATGGCAGAAGTTGAAAGGTGGTGTTCCACAAGGATCAATGCTGAGACCGCTGCTGTTCACAATTTACATGACCAGTTTGGAATTAAAATCACAATTTCTAAATTTGTAGAAGACATCTAATTGGGAGGGATAAACAATGCTGAGGAAGATTACAACAAATTACAGGAGGATATTGTAAACTTACAAATGTGAAAATAATTCTCAGCTGACGTTCAAGACCTCAAACTGAGGTTATTTTGTAAAACAAAATAGGGACACTTTGCTGGAAGCTGCAACTCTAGGTGGTGGTGGTAGTGGGTGGGGGGAAGAAACAAAGTGGGGGTCATTCTCCCAAGAAAAGTACCAAATTGCATAAAAACTGGAGTAACTCACGCTGGTTCTTTAGTGGGATTTTCAAAATGAATGTCCCATACTCTGAGCAGAGTGCCTCAGAGAGATTCAAACTGAAAATCGGGGGCGAGGCCTATTCCCTCTGGAGAGGCTGGCTGCATAGCGTTGAGTGAGCCATGCATATGTGCCTGCTGATGGTGAGCATTACCACTTTACTTCTTGGGCAGTGCCAGGGGCAGTACTGGGGGGGTCAAAGCATCCCCAATCTCCTCAGTTGGCCTCCATGATCTCTTTTAACTAGTGGGATTGGGCCACTTGTTCTCCTTTAGTGGAGAGCCGTTGTGAAATCCGCTTGAGCGAACCACTGCTGGCTAGGTGATGGGGAGATGGAGATGCTAACAGCCCAGAGAGTTCACTCCTGGGTCCACTAATTAAATAGTACTGTTGATTTAAATGTGGAAATCAGTTCCGTGCCAGTTTCCGGTACAGATCTGATGACTCTAGAAATCCTGGCCTCAGAGACACCCGGAGGCTGTGGCACCCAGCGGGAAGCCCGCTAAACAGCCTTTGTGGATGTTTCCCAGCCTGTTGTGCCACTAGAGCATGGTAGCAGGCTAGGAGAATTGCCCCAGCGATTTGGAATACAAATGCATCAATTATAAGTTATGCCACACATAACAAGGCTATAAAAAGAAAATAAAACGTTTGGCTTTATTCCTAGAGAGATAGAATTGAAAAGTAGTGAATCTTGGTACTGTATGCAGTTCTGATTGCTGTATTATAGGAAGTTATATAGGCACTGGAGAGTGTACAGAGGAGTTTTAAAAGAACTATAGCAGAAATATGTGAGTATATACATCAGGAAGGGACTAATAGGCTGAGTCTCTTTCTCTTGAAAAAAGAAGGCTGTGGAGTTACTGAATAGAGATCTTTAAAATTATGAAAGGTTTTGCTAAAGTGAATACAGAAATAGTGTTACCATTTGTGGGAAATAGCAAAACTAGGAGCCATTGATATAAGGTAGTCACCAAGATATCGAATGGTGAATTCAGAAAAAACTTACTTACTGAAACAGTGGAAGAATTTGGAACTCACCCAAGGAAAGAGTTGAAACAAATAATATAGATGCATTTAAGGGAAGCTAGACAAGCATTTGATGAAGAAGGGAATCAGTGTTTATAATTGTAGATTTAGAGGAAAAAAGATGAGAGGATGCTCAAGTGGAGCATAAACTTTGGCATAGACAGTTGTGCTGACAGGATTGTTTCTGTACTATATATCCTACCTAATCCTTTGTAAACATTGTTCAGCGTGACCTCACACACTGAAGAAGATGAAGTCTTGCTTTTACACTGAAAATAAACGCATTGTGTTGCATGACATTATCATCATGATGAATGGATAGATACAGAACAAATCAGACATCCTGCTGTACATTGATATGTGTTTGCAGATATTGCTTCAAAGACCAATTGTAGTCAGGGAGGCAGTTCAGGGTTGTCAGCTTCTCTGGGCTAGTGTGAAATTCTTGCTCACTGACCCTGACCTGCAAAGTTCACAGAAGTGAATGTCAGGTGAAGGTTAATTTGTCTGGGCTCAAGGCATCTGCTGATTCTGCTTGTCTAACACTGATTAAGGATGGATATTTTTATTTTTCATGTTTGAAGATTGTTGCTGCTTGTGGAACTATATGCCAATAAGAGCAAGTAATTTCAGGAAAGAGAAATTGGCATTAAAGACAGAAGAAGCTTAATGTTATAAATAATTCACTTGTACAAATAATCTGGTCCACAATAATCTATTGTGGACCAGCAATATTAAAAACATAGACATAGAAACATCAAAAATATGAACATGAATAGGTCATTTGACCCTTTGAGCCTTTTTCATTCATTTGTGGGCCATAGGCATCGCTGGTTAGCCAGCATTGGCCATCCCTAGTTGACTGACTGCAGTTGTGAGTCAACCACATTGCTGTGGCTGTGGAGTCACGTGTAGGCCAGATCAGGTAAGGATGGCAGATTTTCTTCCCTAAAGGACATTAGTGAATCAGATGGGTTTTTCCAACAATTGACTATGAACAAAAGAACAAAACAGCACGGGAAACAGGCCCTTTAGCCCAACAAGCCCGCGCCGCCACCTCAATGTTACCACTTCTGCCCATGATCCCTGTCTATGTTTGTAGATCTATGCATTGAAACCAAATTTGAGACAATTTAGGGAGAGTTTGTTCTGCCAATCAGCCTAAGAGCACATCTTTGGTGTGTGGGAGGAAACAGGAGCACCCGGAGTAAACCCACACAAGCACGGGGGAATGTACAAATTCCCACAGACAGAGGCCCAAATCCATGTATCTGCACAACACAACGATATTTACTTGCTTTTCCCTTCCCATCTTTAGGGCTTCCATGATGGCTATGAGTTCGGCCACTTGGGCGGAGGTCTCTCCACTCGTGGTGTCTTTTGTTATCAGTGTCCCCTCTTGGTCTACTGCTGCCCAACCTGTGCAGTATTGTCCCTCTACTTGTCTTCGGGACCTGTCTACATACAATGTGAAGTTGGGATTATCTAGGGGTTGGTCATTAATCCCTTCCTCCACTTCGGTGTCTGGGTTTATCGGGCAACAGTGCAGACTTCCCTCTGATAGGAGTCCCTCTGTGGGGTTCTTCCCAGTGTCTCGCACTATCTGGACTGACTGGTCCAAGGGGAGGAGTACCGCTTTCCAATTGGCCTTCGGGTGTCCAAAACAGTCTGGAGCCAGCCTATGTTCAGGAGTTCGACGATAGTGTATTTTGTGTACAAAATGATTTGTCCTGACATAGTGATTGGTTCGCATACCCTGACTGCCCAGCTGGCTCAATCTAGAGCTGCCACACATTTGTGCTACCAGGGACTGTCGGGTAGGGTAATATGCCACCGGCCGCATGGTACCCCTGTATTCTTGGTTTACCACAGAGCTATAAAACCCCTCTTCCGAGTCATAGAAGAGGTGGAGGGGTTTAGTTATGTTGGGTAGGTATAGGGCTGGAGCTGCTAATAGTTCTGATTTTAGGCGGGTGTATGCTACCTCCCATTCGGGTCCTCACTCGATCGTTTCTGCTCCCAGCTTTCCCCCTTTGAATCGTGCTGAATCGGTTCGGCCAAAGATGCGAACTCGTCGATGAAATTCCAACAGTAGTTAAAGAGTCCCGTAACTCTGCTCACCCCTTTGACTGTGTTTGGATGGGGCATATTTACAATCGCGGTCTTCTGATCGGAAGGGAGAGTTTTCTTTCCCTGGCTTATGTTGTGTCCCAAATATCGAACCTCAGGTTCTGCAATCTGTGTCTTGGGTTGGGTTGATTTTAAACCCTGCAGCCTGTAAGGCCCATAGGATTGTGGACAGGGCTCCATATGTCCCGTGGGGTTGATGGAGACGATAAGGATATCATCCACATATTGGAGAAAGGTACTTCCATATGGGGACAGATCGCAGTCCTCAAGGGTCTCACTCATAACTTGGTGGAAAATGTTGGGTCTGTTGTGAACCCCTGGGAGAGGCGTGTCCATGTGTACCGTTTCCCTCTGGTTTCATGGTCATCAGTAGATTCTTAATTCCAGACATTTTTCATTAAATTCAAATTCCACCACCTCCATGGCAGGATTTGAGCTCGAATCCCCAGGACATAGCAGAGTTTCTAGATTAATAATCTAGTGAAATATGACAAGGCCATCACCTCTCTTGTTCCACCATTCAGTACGATCAATCAACTCAATCTCTTGATCCTGGCTTCCCGCATATTCTTTGATCTCTTTCGCCCCAAGAACTATATCTAAATTCTTCTTGAAAATATACTATATTTTGGCCTCAACTCCTTTCTCAGGTAGTGAATTCTACAGGCTTACCACTCTTTGAGTGAAGAAATTTCTCTTCATCTCAGTCTAAAAGGTTTATCCTTCATCCTTTGACTATGATATCTGGTTCTGGATTCCTCCACTATAGGGATGCATTTACCCCTGTCGAGTTGCATTAGAGTTTTATTAGTTCTCTCCTCATTTTTCTGAACTGCACTGAAAATCCTAGCTGATTCAGTCTCTCCTCATATGTGTTAGTCCTGCCATCCCAGGAATCAATCCAATAAACCTATGCTGCTCTGCCCCTATAACAAAAACATCCTTCCTCAGATCAGGAGAGCAAAACTGCATGCAGTACTCCAGGTGTGGCCTCACCAAAACCCTGTATAATTAAGGCAAAACTTTTCTACTGCTGTACTCGAATCCTCTTGCTATGAGAGCCTACATACCATTTGCCTTCTTTACTGCCTGCTGCACATGCATGCTTACCTTCAGTGACTGGTGTACAAGGACATCCAGGTCTGATTGCACATTCCCTGTTCTCAATTTATAGCATTTGGATAATAATCTGCCCTTCTGTTTTTGCTGCCTGTTGCAGTGCTTCAATGACATTTTATTAAAAATCTACGCAGCCTTACTTTTTGGTTTAATCCTTTCACTGGACACAGTTATTGATATGATATGGTTACTATTCTACTCCATAATTATTAGAATGCGTATTATTCACTTTCACTATCAAAGTGGATAACGTCACATTTATCCACATTATACTGCATTTAGCATGCATTGCACACTCATTCAGCTTGTCCAAATCACAACTGCATCCATCTCACAGCTCATCCTCCCATCCAGCTTTGTGACATCTGCAAATTCAGGGATATTGCATTTAGTTCCTGTAACTAGATCATTAATAGGTGTTGTGGATAGCTGGCATTCTTGTACTGATCCCTGCAGCACCCCACTAATCACTATCTGCCAATCAGAAAAAGATCCGTTTATTCCTACTCATTGTTTCCTATCTGCCAGCCAGTTTTTTATCCATCTCAATAACTACCCCAATAACTATCCCAATAAAGCCATGCACTTTTATTTTACATACTACTGGGAAATTTTCATTCATTTTTTTAAATCAAAGCAATAATTGCTTTCTTTAATGCATTAAATATGTAAGGTAAAAATATTAATATAGAAGCAAAATGCAGCAGATGCTGAAATGTAAAATAAAAGCAAAATATGCCGGAAATACTCAGCAGGTCAGGTATCATCTGTAGAGAGAAATGGTTAACGTTTTAGCTTGAGATGACCTTTTATTGTAAAATAAAAATGTTGCCTTGACACAGAAAGAATTGAACTTAAAAATAATGATTTAACTTGCTTTAGGTTCCATCTGTTTAGTGTTCATACTTTCTCTGGTCTCTGTCATAATCCCAAAATGTTAAACATGTGTTCAAGGAATGATATCCTTTGTCTTTTTTTAACTCATATTTTAAAGTGTTGAAAGTAATTTAGTTTATGGAGGCATGCCAAAGCTTTTTGGGAATGTACCTTTATATTGTATGTACCATACATAATTTCTGAAATATCTGTACAATTGAGATTATTCATTTGTCAGTAATTTAAAAAAGAGTCATGTTTTAAATTGTAATTTACATATTTTTAATTTCCAGCGGACATGGGTTTTGCCAGATTGTTTAATTCTCCACTAAAGCCTTTGGCCGATTTGGATCCAGTAGTAGTAACATTTTGGTATCGTGCACCGGAGTTACTGCTGGGAGCCAGACATTACACAAAAGCAATTGGTATGTTATTACATGAGGTTCCTGTGTGAGAAACCAAAGTGGATAGTTTCGTATTTCACCATATAATGCTATTTTTGCTCAGTATATATTCAGTATTCTTTTTGCATCCTCCTCACAGCTTATTTTCCCAACAGAAAAGGCCAGGATTCTCCCAAAACTTAGATAAGTGCCCAAGTGGGAAAACAGAAGAATACCTCACTCGTTTTTCGGTATGCTTACTTGAACGAATCTCCAACACTCTGTCAATGCAGAGCGCCTCAGAGAGATTCATGCTGAAAAATGTGTGGGGATTGAGGCCAGCAGCATAGCACTGAGTGGGCCATGGCGCATGCACCAATCTGTAATTGGAAAAATTGATGCATGTGCACTAGCCCCCCCATCTGTCCTGCACCGCCACGCTAGCCCCAATCTCCACTCCCCAGTTCCAAACCTCCCTCCTCTCCCCTGAAGGACAGTGTATCATTTCATGATATACAAGAGACCAGAGTTGAAAGTTGAAGAATAGTACAGTGCAGGAACAGGCCTTTCAGCCCAGCATATCTGTGCTGATACAGATGCTTTCTAATCTGATATTTTCTTGCCTCTATGTGATCCATATCCCTCTATTGTCTGTCTATTCATTTATCTATTCAGATGCCTCATGAACGTTGTTATGGAATCTGCTTCCACCAGCTCCTCTGGCAGTGCTTTCCAGGCATTCACCACCCTTTGTATCTTACTTCTCTTTTAAAAGATTCCCCCCTTAATTGCCTCTAAGCAATTGACCCTTTAATCCTTGGAAAAAGGCTCTGACTATCCACTCTTTCCAAGACTGTTATAATCTTGTAAACCTCTATCAGATCCCCCCCTCATCCTCCTATGCTCCAATGAAAACAATCCAAGTTTGTTCATCCTTTCTTCATAGTCCATATCCTCCAAACCAGGCAACATCCTGATAAATCTCTTCTGCATCCTTTCCAATGCATCAATACCCTTCTGGTAGTGTAGCATCCAAATTTGTACACAATACTCCAAATGCACCTTAACCAAAGTCTTATGCAGCTACAGCATGATTTTCCAATTCCCATACTCAACATCTAACTGATGAAGACCAGCATGCCATATGATATCTTGGTAAGAGGTCTGACAACACCAATTTTAAATCCAACCAATTTATTTGATAGTAAACTTGCTAGCTTTTGGCCTTTGTGCCTTTGTCAGGCAAACAAAGTCAAAACGCTAGCAAGTTTACTATCAAATAAATTGGTTGGATTTAAAATTGGTGTTGTCAGACCTCTTACTGAGTTTACTCCAGTCCAACACCGGCATCTCTACATATGATATCTTGGCCATCTGAGTTGGCACCTTCAGGGAGCTGTGGATCTGCACATCTAGATCTTTCATTTGCTAATATTTCTAAAGGCTCTACCATTTACTGTATATTTTCCTTCTCCGTAGACCTTTCAAATCGCATTACCTCACATTGCCTGGGTTAAATTCCATCTGCCATCTTTCGGCCCAGATCTCCAGCCGACTTATATCCTGCTGTATCTTCTGATAATCCTCCTCACTATCTGCTACTCCCCCAATTTTTGTGTCATCTGCAAATTTACTAATCAGACCACCTTCATTTTCCTCCAAATCATTCATACGTATCACAAACAACAGGTCCCAGCACTGATCCTTGTGGAAAACCACTGGTCACACATCTCCAGTGCTACTGTCTGCTTTCTATACCAAGGCTAGTTTTGTATCCATCTTACCATCTTACCTTAGATCCCATATGACTTTACCTTCTGTATCAATCTACCGTAACGAATCTTATCAAAGGCTTTACTAAAGCCCATGTATATAACATCCATGTCCTGTTGTGGTCATTTTTTCTTGTCACTTCCTCAAAGAACTCAATCAAATCTGCGAGACACAACCTTCCCTTCACAAAACCATGCTGCCTATTAATAATAAGCCTATCCTCTTCCAGATATAAGTACATCTTGTCCTTAAGAATCTTCTCTAACAATTTCCCTATCACAAATGTAAAGCTATAAGCCTTAATTTCCCAGATCGTCTCTTCTGCCCTTAAACAGAGAAACAATGTTCTTTCTAATTCTCAGGAATCTCACCCATGGCTAACGGAGGTATAGAGATTTTGGTCAAGACCTCAGCAATTTCTTCCCTCACTTCTCACAGTATTCTGGGATAGACCCTCTCTGACTCTGGGGACTTGTACACGTTAATGTTTTTCAAAACTTTCAGTACCTCCTCCCTTTTCATCTCAACATGTCCTAGAATGTCAATACCCTCTTTTCTTTACTCACCATCCACCACATCTTCTCCTTTGTGAATACTGATGCAAAATACTCGTTAAGGACCTCACTCACCTCATGTGGTCTCCATACACAAATTCCCCCTATTGTCTTTGAGAGCACTTACCCTTTCCTTAGCTACCCTCTTTTTATCTACACATAAAAAAAGGAGGGGATTCTCTTTACTCCTACCTGCCAAGGACATTTCATGGCCCCTTTTTGCCATCCAAAGTCCCTGTTTAAGCTCTTTCCTACTGTCTTTGTATTCTTCGAAAGCCTTATCAGTTTTAAATTTCTTGAAATTGCTGCCTTCTCCTTTTTCACAAAGCTTACAATTTCTCATGTCATCCAGCATCCTTGAATTTTGCCATCTTTATCCTTCATTTTTACAATAACTGGGTTATATTAATAATTTGGACAAGGGAACTAAATGTATTATCTCCAGATTTGCAGATGATACAAAGTTGAGTGGGAGGGTGAGCTGTGAGGAGGATATAGAGATACTTCAGTGTGATTTGGACAGCTGTGTGGTTGGACATATACATGCAGATGCAGTATAATTTGGATAAATGTGAGGTTATCCACTTTGGTAGAAAATATAGGAAGGCAGATTATTTGAATGGGACATCACTGCACATCAGGCATGGTTTACCAAAAGTCTCTCCCACTCTTACTACCTACCATTGGCATCTTCCTGGCCAATGATTTTTTTTCTGCCAAATAATCAAATAACCAATTGAACTTAATCAAATAAACTAAGGGATAAATTAAAGGGCAAGCCCCTTAAAAGGATACTGCCTGAAATAAGAAATAATTCAGCCTGCCCGATAATTTTTATTACAATCAAATTCTACAATCTGCCGTGAATTTACACCAATATCCACAAATGTTTACTGGGTTACTGTTCCAGTGACAATTTCACTAAGGCATTGTCTCCTCCACTCATGATTAACACATTAGTTATTAATTTCTTAACTTTGATAGATGAGCCAATTCTGCCACTAACTCAGCCCTGATGTCTGAATGCCACTGATTTCTGATCAGCAGTTGACGCTTTGTGTTGAACTCCCCATTCTGTGATTGCCATTCTGTGATGGTTACCCATCACCATTTGCTGAGAGAGATGACATACAGCCTCCCTCACAAGAGGCAATGGCTATGAGGCTCAGCAGGGCACCTTGCTCCATCAGGTGGAAATACAGTGGTGTTCTTACTAGTCCCCCTCACCACCCATGGGGCAGTCCTGCATCTTAAATCAGAGCTCAGTACACAGGAGGGTTTCCAATGTTGTGACCGTTCAGTCAACAAAGTGGACAGAGGATGATGCAGAGCCTTGACCATTTTGGGAGACTAAGAAATGGACTCAATAAGATGCCTAGCATCGGGATCATCAAAAGGGATCTTACTCCATTGACTGTTCTTCTGCCAGGTTTCCCCACTTTTGGGAAAACTAGCCTAGAAAAAATTTAAACAATCATTAATTGGAATGGATGCATGCAATTTTTTAAAAGTAATTCAGTGACAAAACCATCTGACTGAGAGCGGATTGTTTGCTTGCATATACTCCTATCGCTCCTCACACCCCACCTGCTTCTCGCACCCTCAAACCAACCTCTATTCAAACTGGAAATGGATATGTTAGTGTCTAGCTTCCCCTCTGCACCTACCCTGAGCTGGGGTTTAAAATTGTCCCCAGATAATCATGTAGTTCTTGAGTTCACATCTAAATATTTTCTATTCAGTACGTATTATTTTCTCTACTCCGTTCAGTCTCCTTGCACTTGATTAATGTACTTTCCTCATATGTTGTTCGTCAATCGTCATTGATGAGGACCTCGACAGCATTAGTCATTTTGAGGCTGGTTGCGATGTGTCCGAAGATGACTGATCAGGCCAGTTCGGGCACAGAATGTCCTGGCACATATTGGAAGACTTGTATAGACACTGTAGTTGTTGTGCTGGTGGTTCTGGACTTGCGCAGCTCATGTTTAAGTTGGGCTTCAGCAATTCACGTTGCTTCGTGAGCACGACAGCCTTTGTCGATGAGGCAGCGCCAGGTAGGGCGGTTTTGTGCCAGCATTTCCCAAGTGGTCATGTCAATGTCAAGTGACTTCAGGGAGGCTTTGAGTGTGTCTTTGAAATGCTTTTTCCTGCCCCCCATGCGAGCATCTCCAGCAGAGAATTCCCCAAAAAGAAGCTGCTTAGGTATGCACTCGTCTGACATATGGATGACATGATGTGCCCACCGGGTCTGTGCTCTCATCAGCAGTGTGTGGACTGATGAAAGACTTGTTCTAGAGAGAACTTCAGTGTCTGGCACTTTGTCTTGTCATCGGATGCATAATATTTTGCAAAGACAAGGCATGTGGAAATGATTGAGCTGTCTTGCATACCTTCCATACATAGTCCACGTTTCACAGACATACAGGAGAGTAGTGAGTACTACGGCGCTGTAGACCTTCAGTTTTGTTGCTGGGCTGATTCCTCATTGTTCCCATACAGTGGAGTGCCGTCTACCAAAAGCAGAACTTGCCTTTGCTATTCTGCAGTTAACTTCTGCATCAATAGTCACTGCTTGGAAGAAGGTGCTGCCAAGATAAGTGAACTGGTCCACTGCCTGTAGTTTCTGCCCTTTGATTGTGATTATGAGTTGTGTGTATGGTGCATGAGGAGCAGGCTGGTGCATGACTTTGGTATTTTTAATGTTGATGGTAAGTCCAAAGTTGTCACAAACCGTGAAAAATTTGTCCATACTGATTTGCATCTTTGGCTCTGAGCCAGCATACAGGGTGCAGTCAGCAGCAAAGAGGAAATCTCTCAGAACAGTCTCCTTCACTTTGATAATAGCTTGAAGTTTTCTCAGGTTGAAAAGCTTCCCATCCACTTTGTACTAGAGGCTGATTCCAGCAACAACTGTCCTGAAAGGCATCATTCAGCATGGCAGTAAACATCATGCTGAACAGTGTGGATATGAGCACACAGCCCTGTTTGACGCCATTGGTGACTGGGAATGCCTCAGAGAATTTTCAGCCATCCAGTACTCTGGCCGTCATGGTGTACCATCTGAATGAATTTGGGGGAGCAGCCAAACTTTGACATGATCCTCCACAGGCCTTGTCGGCTTACAGTATCGAAGGCTTTCAGGAGGTCAACAAAAGTTGTGTAGAGTTCGCAATTCTGCTCCTGTCACATCTACTGAAGTTGGCGCGCATCAAAAATCATATCAGTAGTCCCATGACCTTTGCGGAAGCCACACTGTGACTCTGGAAGCATGCCCAGCTTCAGATGAGTGACCAGATGATTTAGCAGGACTCCTGTGATGGAGAGCAGCAAGATTCCTTGGTGGTTGTCGCATACTTGCCGATTGCCCTTCCTCTTGTACAGATGTATAATGGAAACATCTTTAAGTTCCTGAGGAATGGATCCTTGTTTCCTAAAGGACTGCAACAACTTGGTGAGCTTCTCAATAAGTGCAGTACCAGCAGCTTTGTAGATCTCTGCGGGTATGGCATCTGCTTCTGGGGCTTTGCCACTGGATAGCTGGCTGACAGCTTTTGTGACTTCGGCTACAGCCGGTGGGTCATCCATGGCAATGTTGATATCAACCTGGGGAATCCTATCTATTGCCTCATCATTAATAGATAACAGTCAGTTGAAGATGGCTTCAAAGTGTTCAGCCCATCTCTGCAGGATCTGAGCCTTCTCTGTAATGAGAGTTATACCATCTGTATTCAGGAGGGGGGAACTCCCGAGCGATTGAGGTCCATAGAGAGTGTTGAGGGCTTCATAGAGCCGTTTCAAGTTATTTCTGTCAGCATATTCCTGTATTCCATCTGCTTTAGCATTCAGCCAGGCATCCTGCATGTTACGCGGTTTATTCTGGACTGTCCTGCAAGAACTGGTAAAAGCATTTATCTTGGCAGCTGAAGATGAGTCGTTCTGACAGGCCCAATGAAGATGGTGCTTTTCAACAAGTAGAGCCTGTGTCTCCTCATCATTCTCATCAAACCAATCATGCTGCTTGCGGCTAGAGGGCCTGAGCGTCTTCAGCACAGATGTATGGATAGCATCCCTGAAGCATTCCCAGTTGTCCTCAGTGCTGCCTGCGAAGATGTAGGTCAGCAAGCTTGATTTCTAAGTCTTCAGCCAGTGCTGAAGCTATGCTGGGGTCCTTTAGCTTGGTCGCATTGATTCTTTTCATATCCTTGGTTCCTTGATGTTGCCTCTTGGGTCTGATGCGGAGCCTCATTTTGGAGACAATGAGCCTGTGATCTGTCCAGCAGTCAGCACCACACATGGCCTTCGTTATTCTGACATCCTGCTTGTCTTTTCTCCTGACAATGACATAGTCGATAAGATGGCAGTGCTTAAAGTAGGGGGTGCATCCAGGAGGTCTTGTTACGTGTAGGCACATAGAAGGTTGTGTTGGTGATAAGGAGGTCATGTATTGCACAAGTCTTCATTAAGAGTAGGCCGTTACTGTTACACTTGCCCACTTCATGCCTCCCAATGACTCCCTGCCAGATTACAGAGTCATACTCTACTCTTGCATTGAAATCATCAAGCAAGCTCAGCTTGTTGGTACTGCTCACTGCTGATAGTAGGGCGTCTAATTCTTTGTAAAATTTGCCTTTCTTCTCATCTGGGTTGTTCATTGTGGATCATTGGCGCTGATCAAGGTGGCTTGACTTCTGTTCTGTAATGAAAGCTGTAATGTCATAAGCCGGTCGTTCACACCCTTAGGTAGACTATCAAGTTTCCAAACAACGTGACTCCTGACGCCGAATGCAACTCCAGCATCACGATGTTCATCGCTGCTGCGACTGCTTCAGAAAAAAATGTATCCACCTTCAGTTTCAGTCAACCGACCTATGTCGGCAAGATGAGTTTCACTCAGGGCTGTAATGTCAATGTTGTATCTTGCAAGCTGTCTGGCAACTAAGGCTGTTCTTCTCTCTGCTCTGTCTGCTGTAGAGTTGTCCAAAGCGTGCGCACGTTCCAAGTGCCAGTGGTGGGCAGTGCCACCTTGTGTTTTATTTTGTGTGGTCGACCGCAAAATGGGATTCCCACCAGCTATGGTAAACTGGCCAAAATGTAGTGAAGCAGACAATGTTTAGGACACCTTTTCTAGCCCCTTAGACCTGAGCCGCCTGCATGCAGGTCCGTGACTACAGCTCCCGGTATATCCACGCCTGCTGCTTCGTCGCTAACCCATTGCCACAGGACTTCAAGGGTTGAACAGGACACATGATGATGATGATGGTGTCGAAACAAGCGCTTGATTTGGATTAGAGTGAGGGAGAGTTGCGCAGCATCAGCCTCACTGTCCCTTCCCAATTCCCATCTAGATCCAGTGGCAAGACAAAAGTCAAGATGGCTGGAGATGGGACTAGGCACAGTGGATGACCAGGACGTCTTCTGTGTCTTATCCTGCTCTTCATGTTCCACGACGCTTGCAGAGACCACCTTCTTGACCATTGGACCCTCAATTGATCTCTTCTGCTCAATCTGCCGGACTCTGTCTTCACATGCTGGGATCGACACCTCCTTACCTCCGTTGGCTCGCCTCACTGGTTTAGCCGGCTTATCGGGGCCGTTGCCCAAGATGTGGCCGCTGTCACATGTAAACAGCTACGGGGAGCTACAAGTGAGAGCTGAATGCCAAGTGGGGACAAAGGATGGACAAACCGCCCTGAAAGGACATAACATGTCCCCCCACCAAAGGTATTATCCCTCCCTGACACCCCATACACGTCCTTTCCTAATATGAGGGAGGGATCAATGATGGCAATAGTGTAATTTCTACTGTCAGTAACCAATGACCAAATCATCCACTCTCAGGCCAGAAAAAACCTGGCCAGGTGCAAATAAACATTGTACCCCCAAGATCTGTGCCATTTGACTTCCTGAACCCAGGTCAGATCTCACCCTTTCCTACATGCAGACAGAGCTCATCCTCTGCATACCCCAGACAGAGTTCATCCTCTGCACACCCCAAACAGATCTTGCGCTCTCCTATACCCAGACAGAGCTCACTGTCTCCCACATCCAGACTGAGCTCAGTCTCTGCACACCCCAGTCAGAGCTCACCCTCTGCACATGCCAGACAGAGTTCACCCTCTGCACCCCAGACAGATTTCACACTATCCCACACCCAGACAGACCTCGCTCTTTCCCACACCCTGAGCTAGCTCACTCTCTCCCATACTCAGACAGAGCACAGTCTGTCCCATACCCACACAGAGCTCAGCTTCTCCACACCCAGATAACAGGGTGAACACTGTTGATGTGACAGAGGGGTGTGAAGAAAGTCGATGGGTGAGCAGTGGGTAAGAAAGAGGCGTCAACATTGTGAAGAGTATGGAATGAGGCATGAACAATTTTGGGGGTGAGAGAGAAGGTGAACATTTTTGGGTGTGAGGGCTTAGCATTGTCAGTGGGGTGAGACTTTGCAGTTTTGCATGCTGACAGATCCGTTAAAATTCGATTGGTCAGTGAACTGAATAAGCCACTAGCTTTCAGAGTGATGCTCCTTTGTCAAGTAAGTGGGAGTTCTGTTCACCCCAGTACAACGCCAACATCTCCACATCAGTGAACTGAAGACAGATATTAAAAGTTAAAAACAAAGGGGTGCCACTATAATTATGTCTGACACTTTGCCTCCTGACCGTATCAGCCCCTGCATCTGTGTTGGAATTGGCTCCGCGGTTAAATAATGTATGAGCAGATGAAATCGCATTCACCATTGGACACAGCCTCTCCAGCACTGTTCCAAAGATTTGGGCCATTTATTTTCTTTTCATATATTACAAGGTATGATCATTGTTTCCTGTAGACTTCCTTTTGGTCACAATTAATTGAAAGCCTACACACTAGAACTTCAAGAATAATGATAATAAACCATGTCATGGATCACAGTTAATTTAATATTGTGATTTTCTGTCACATTTTATTTCTTGTCTTTAACTTCAGACATTTGGGCAATTGGATGCATTTTCGCAGAACTTCTAACATCAGAACCCATCTTTCATTGCCGTCAGGAAGATATCAAAACAAGTAACCCTTTTCACCATGACCAGTTGGATCGTATTTTCAGTGTTATGGGATTTCCTGCTGGTGAGATTGTTTACGTGATGCATACTATAATTTCTAGTAAGAAATATATTTGGTGCAGTTTATAATAGAACTGGTCTTTTTGTCTTGCTGACGTGACGCCTGAAGTGACTTGCGCTTAAAAGAGGTACTTAAAAGAGGATACTCAATTGATGTAATACATTGCTGTATCAATGTATTGTTCTGTGGAGTAATAGGAGACTGATGTATATGTCAAAGATTTCTACATTAGTAAGTCTGGTACAATCATTTGATTTTAGATTAATTTTTCCATATGAAGATTTATATAGGTTACATTCATCAGAATTTACTTAGAAATCTAATCTGCTCATAAACCATAAACAATTCTAGTATCAATAAGACCTTTTTGAAAGTGACTCAATTAAAAAATTCCTTTGAAGAATTGTAACAGTGTGATTACAATAATGGTATTTAAAAAATAACTTTTTTGCATGCACTGTGAAAGTTTCATTCCCATTTGAGTCTACAGTATTCCCATTGTCAGCTCTTTTTTCAGCAGGTGTAAATAAACACTGGTTACAAAATCTAAGTGCATGAATGTGCTTTATACGCAGCACAGGGTTCTTTTCTTTTTGTCTATAAATGCTATTTTAAAACTGTAGTTGTTTTAGTTACAATTCTGGGAGACTGGCCTCTGTCTATGAGCATCCAGTTGTGTTGACACTGTTAAATGTAACTCACATGACCTGCAACAGAATCACAGAGCTCAGTAAACTGGGTCAATGAGTCTGTGCTTAGGATAAGAGAGGTACATTCAACAGCCATAAGCTAGCTCATAGTCTTCTTGAATCTGAACTAAAATGGTCACTAGTACAAGAATGCTAGGCACTTCAGAGATCTTGATTCACTTCGACCTAGGTTGTCCTTGCAATCGCCGTGCGACGCCTCACCCTTTGAAATTGGTGCAGTGTGTGGCATACCCCACTCAGTGGTGAGGAGAGGCTGGTTATCTTCACGTCGTACTCTCTAACCAGTGCAGAGACGAGACACGCACAACTAGGGAAGATGGCCCTCAGCATCATTTTCGATGTGGGAGGAATTATCGGTTCAGAATGGCTCTATACTATAGGGGATGTGGATGATCATTCCTTTGAACTAAGATACAAAGTGCTACAGCAATTGCACCAAGACCTTCCAAAGGAGATAGGGATGAAGGAGTTCACCAGGAGCTTTTTTTGGTAGCTGAGTGAAAAGCCAGTCTATGCCAAATTTGTGCAAAAATCAGGAACACACTACCATTATCACTGTTATACCCCTAGGAGTGGCCCAAGATGCCATGTCATCTTGATTTAGTGAGCCCCTTTGAGAGTGAAATGCTGGTGATGGTTGATGCCCATTCCAAGTACCTGGAGGTGGAGGTAATGAATTCCACTTCAACTGACACGACCATCAAGAAACTAGATTAAATGTTCACGAGGTTTAGCCATCCTAAGCAGTTAGATAGTTCTCAGTTCCTCACGCAGGAATTTACAGATACCACCCCTCCCCTCCATCCTTTGGAACATCCATCCTGAAGTGAAATCCAGCTGCCTCCCTGGAGACATCTATAGTTTGAGCAAAGTTTTAAGTTTAAGTTTATTTATTAGTTTATTTGGCTTAATGAACACTGCAGTGAAATTACTGTGAAAATCCCCTATTTAGGAGATGCCTTTAGTCATAATACCGTGCGACTGGGCCAAACTGTTGAGCACTTCTGCACTTTTGCAATGTCCACTTGGGCCTTTGACGTACCTGTTAGTATGCTGGACATGCTGTCTTGGTCCTCAGCCAGAATACATCAGACAACAACAATTATTGTTCAGACTTCTTGCTCCACCTTTCCACTACATCTGTCAATCTTACAGTGCTGTTCTGGATGGCATCCATTGCCAGCAGCATCTCCTACAACAGAAGCATGGTGGACACCTCCAGATGGCCTTGCAGTTGCAAAAAGGTGCCAGATACCCTTTCCTGATAAGCATGGCTTTGCTTCTGCATCTGTTACTGTGCTGGAATGAACTTTTCCAGAGGATTAGCATCTGCCTTCAATGCAGCTGACTCCTAGCAGTCAGTAGTCCTCTGTTGACTCACCTGCAAGTTCTTACCTCCGTCCAATGTGCAGCAGCAGCTATGGTGACTTCAGAAAATGCTCCAGAAGTCTTACCATGAACATTTCTCACCGAGGTAAGTGTATCCCACTGTTAAATTTTGCACGTGAAAGCAATTTCAAGGATTCTATGTTGTCCTCGGAGCTTTGGCCCAGGTGCTTTGAGGCGTTGGACTCGGAGATGCAACATCAGATGACTTGGGCTCATCAGATGGTGATCCTGGCGGAGAGAGGACATGAGTTAACTTTTGGGATCCTCAATGGTGCAGAGAATGTTACATTCACATGCAATACGGATGATTGTGCTTTGGACTCTCACTTGCTCGGGAAATTCTGACCTTGTAATTGGCTACTGGCTACTCCTGGACCAACTCTGCGATTCCCAGGGCCCTTCGAAAGGAGGTAAGAACACTTAGTGGGTATAGATCCCTATGGATTCTCTTTCCCTCCCTCCTGGTTATGTGCAGTCTTATTCTTTGGGGAGACAAAATGGAGATCTTGAGATGGTGGCCAGGTGGGTTTAGGAACTTAATGTCTGTGCCGTGTGTGAGATCTGGTCAAGCCTATGAGGGATTTTGATGGGGAGGTATGACTAATGAGGAGCATTGAATGAGGGGATAGATTCTGGGGGAGATGCTAATTGGAGGCTGAAAGTGCAGGAGAACACGGATACTCTTGCAGCTTTGAGGAGCGCATTAATTTTCTTCCTGCTTTGAATGGATGTCCTCAGATCAAACTCCTGTTACTGACAGGTTCAGCCACCACTTCCCAGGCTTTTACTCCCAAGTTAGCACATAGTCTCCTACCTAGGGAGCAGGATGGCTCTCCTCTCTTCGAAGATGTCCAGCATCCAATCAATGTCTGCATCCAGAAAGCTCAGGGCTGATCTCCTCCTAGCCATCTTCCCTGGTGATGTTACATTTCTGGACTGCGGGGAGCACCTTGAATGGCCACCTGTTACTCATTCAGGTGAATCAAGACTCCAGCGATCAGTTGGAGGATCTGTGTGTTTCATGTTGTGGCTGGACTAGCCTGTTTGAATAGGTGAGTGAAAACTGCTGCCAGCGGAAGCACAAATCATTCCCACTTTCTCACTGATGGGAGCACTTCGTCTCCAAACAGGAGAATCGGGCCTCTAACTTTCGCCCTCTGCCCCCCACCCATGCCCCCCCCAACCAACACAAACACCCAAAGTAATCAGTCTCTCTTCCACATATAATAATTTTCCTTCCCCTCCACTTCAGATTGAGTTGCCACTGTGCAAAGTAGTTACTAGCCAAGGGTATGGACCTGCAACAGACAGGCTGGTGCAGAAACACAGCAAGGTTTGAAACTAACTCTCTCTTTTCCAATTTAACTGCATGACCGTTTTGTCCTGACACTCCAGAATATTATCAGTCACTAAGTTATACTTACTGCCAACTTTCTGCAACACCAGGAATGGTGAGTCTGAGTGTTGTGGGACCAACTGAAAAATATGCCAGATAACTGGTGTTTCCAGATTTTGGAGTTCCAGTAGATTTTGGAGTTTGTAGTAGTATCAAAAAATAAGCTGCTACCTGGTATGTAGTTGTATCACATTATTCAAAGTGGCCAATTTTTGTAGCATGATTCTCAGACTGCTGTGAATGTTAAAAAGGATAATATACTTTGTAGATATTATGGCTGGAATTTTCAGGCTGTTCATGACCGCTGCTGCTGCAAGCAAGTTGGGAGAATTTGGCACCCAACAAAATCTCCATTCACTGCAGCGGGACCAGAAATTCGCTGACGTGAATGACTGGAAAATTCCACCCTAAGTATATGTGTTCTTGACACATATTATATAACTATTCTTTTTTTTTGCAAGATAAAGACTGGGAAGATATCCGTAAGATGCCTGAATACCCAACTTTGCAGAAAGACTTCAGGAGAACAACGTAAGTTCTGAAGTCCCTACCAGTGTCTGATTCTGCTGCCTGGGATCGATATTGAATTAGATGATGTATTGAAGGTTTGTTCGCAAAGGGTTTTTGACTTTCTTCAGTGGGAAGCCATGGAACTCTGTTTCTCATGTATGAAAATGTAGAATACTATTCAAAATAGTGACTGCTAAAAATGTGTTAGTATTCCTCTGCTATCCTGAGGAAATTAAAATTATTTTTTCTCATCAGCAATTTATTCGTCAATGCGCAAAATACCCATTTTGTAAAAAGTTAGTATTATTCAGCACTTTCCTATCCAGCAGCACTAGGTAACAAACACTTCCATTTTGTTTTAAATGTACAGTCAGTAATATCGCAGAACTCCTCCACTGTTATCAATAATTATCTCCTTATATGTGCTCAAACAAGTGAGCAATCAATGCTGTGCTGTCTTCACCTTAAACTTATGCAACTAACACGTATGATGTTAGACTAGCTATGCTTGCCATGTTGTGAAACTGTATTCAGTAAATCTTCTAATATGTCAACTAGCACCAGAGAAAATGACCATGCAATGCTTGGCCATGAGTTAGTGACAGTGCCAGCTGCAGATACAAATCCTATAGTGACCACTAAACTTCACATAAGGCCAAAAATAGGATTTGCACAGCAAGAATTCCGAGGTGTTCACAAAGTTCCCATCCCCAATGATGATGCAATCAGGTTTGTGTGCGAACTTTATCAGCATATTCTATAATATAGATACGATTAGAAGGCTTAATGCCACTACTTCTGTCCCCACCATATGTTCCCACCACCTTCCCCCGAGCCTGATGTCATGCTAATGCAGGTCACTTCTGATCTTCAAAACAGTGAAACATAGACCCTGGGCAGTGTGGGACATGATGTAGAGATGCCGGCGTTGGACTGGGGTAGTAAGAACTCAGTAAGAATTTAGCAACATCAATTTTAAATCCAGCCGATTTATTTGATAGTAAATCTGAGAGCTTTCGACACCTCACTGTACCGCAAACCGACAGACAACCTCACAACGCTCCACTTCTCCAGCTTCCACCCTAGACACGTTAAAGAAGCCGTTCCCTATGGACAAGCCCTCTGTATGCACAGAATTTGCTCAGATGAGGAGGATCGTGACAGACACCTCCAGACGCTGAAGGATGCCCTCGTGAGAACAGGATATGGCGCTCGACTCATCGATCGACAGTTCCGACGTGCCACAGCGATAAACCGCACTGACCTCCTCAGAAGACGAACACGGGACACGGTGGACAGAGTACCCTTTGTTGTCCAGTACTTCCCCGGAGCGGAGAAGCTACGACATCTTCTCCGGAGTCTTCAACATATCATTGATGACGATGAACATCTCGCTAGGGCCATCCCCACCCCCCCACTTCTTGCTTTCAGACAACCGCACAACCTCAAACAGATCATTGTTCGCAGCAAACTACCCAACCTTCAGGAGAACAGTGACCACAATACCACACAACCCTGCCACAGCAACCTCTGCAAGACATGCCAGATCATAGACATGGACGACATCATCAAACGTGAGGATACCATTCACCAGGTACACGGTACATACTCTTGCAACTCGGCCAACGTTGTCTACCTAATACGTTGCAAGAAAGGATGTCCCGAAGCATGGTACATTGGGGAGACCATGCAGACACTACGACAGCGGATGAATGAGCATCGCTCAACAATCACCAGGCAAAACAGTTCCCTTCCTGTGGGCGAACACTTCAGCAGTCATGGGCATTCGGCCTCCGACCTGCGGGTAAATGTTCTTCAAGGGGGCCTTCGTGACACACGACAGCGCAGAGTCGCTGAGCAGAGACTGATAGCCAAGTTCCGCACACATGAGGACGGTCTTAACAGGGATCTTGGCTTCATGACACACTATCTGTAACCCCCGTAACTTGCCTGGGTTAGCAAAAAACCTCACTTACTGTGCTGTCTGGAGAAAATACACAATTCTCTAACCAATGTTCAGGATTCCCTTCACACACATTGTTAGCCACTTTAACACTTGAATAGCAGGTTAGATGTAAGGATTTGCATTCTGATCAGCAATCTGTGACTGCCTGTGTTGATATGTGTGTGATTGCAGACCAGAACACTGCATTTGCCTGACGAAGGCACAAGAGTGTCGAAAGCTCGCAGATTTACTATCAAATAAATTGGTTAGATTTAAAATTGGTGTTGCTAAATTCTTACTGAGTGTGGGACATGGCAGGGCCCTATTGTGGGAGTCCTCTTTCTGTGTGTGAGTTTGTTCGGGCGGGTAGGGGGAAGGGGGATGGCGAGGACTCGTGGCCCTATGTTTGTGAAGGGGGATGCAGTGCCCAGATCCTGGACGGGGTTTCACCCTGATGCTGTGGGGCCAGGTCGTTCCTTATGTCTGTGTGGGAGTGGTGGTGGGCGAGAGAGTACCTGATGCTAGGATGGGGGGGTGAGGGTTGAGTTACCCTGATGTTTGAATGATGAGATGGGGTGATGGGGTGCCCTGATAGTCTTGTGGGGTGATGTCCTGATGTCCATTGGAGTTGCAGCCTTTAACTTTGAGATCGAGGTGCCCTTCTCAGAATCTTTAGGAGAAGGGAACACACTTATCCAGCCTAGTATAAATGCAACTGTAGTCACACAAAGAACTGTCCTAAAAAATGAATCGCTGTCACAGCTACATCTTCTCAAGATATCGAGGTATGGGCAATAAGTCGAGTCTCCTACACCACCCTCATTGTGAGAACAACATTTTTTCGTTTCCGTCTCTCCTTTCTTGTCACAAAGAAGAATATCAAACTCTCATACAGTAAGTTTTCCAAGCTTTTTAAAATTTCTTTATGATCAAAGCCATTTTGATCCGTTTTCATGAGAACTATTGTAAATAAAACAAGTAAATCAATCAGAGAAGACGTTTGTGTATTATTTTATTTTTTCTTCCCTTACTTTAGTCCCCCAGGCCACACACAATAACTTGAATAAGAGGAGGGCAGGCATTTGTGGTTCTTAAACAACTGATAGATCTGTGCACCATATTTGTAGTTTGCTTGTTTTTGGTAGTCATTCACATGGTGAAGAATAGTAAACAATTCAATTAAATTATTATTTTAGCAAATCGTCTTCACTAAATATTGCCTTGTTTTGTCCACTTGGAGCTAAATAGGCAAAGAAGCCTAACTTGTTGATCTTCTCTTGTATTCAGCTATGCTAACAGCAGTCTCATTAAATACATGGAGAAACACAAAGTCAAGCCTGACAGTAAAGTATTTCTTCTGGTGAGTTTATCCTACAAGTTTTTCTAAAGAATTGCTCAAAAGGATCTTTGATATGTTTGATAAATGACAGAGTCTCATGGAAGTTCATTCTTTAATAAAAGTTTCATTTATATCAGGATTAGGAAAGAAGAGATTAAGGGAACCCAAAATTCCTGAATAGCTAGCAGAATAGAAATTCAATTCCCACCATGCGGGAGAAATTAGAGTATGAAAGAAAGAAAGCTAGGAATATAAAAACAGATACTAAGAGTTTCTACTGGAATTTAAAAGATAAAATGAATGTTGATCTGGTACAGAGTGAAACAGAGAAACCAATAATGGAAAATAAGGAAATGGCCAAAGAATTGAACATTTTGCATCTGTCTTCACTATACAGAATACAAATAACATTCTATAAATAAGCATCCATGAAGAAGTGAAGGGGAGGGAGAAGCTTAGCACATTTACAATTACTGGAAAAAAAGGACCGAGGAAATTACTTGAACTAAAAGCTGACAAATCCCTATCTCCTTTTTTGTATATTCCTTTATGGGACATGGGCGTTGTTGGTTGGCCAGATTTGTTGCCCATCCCTATTTGCCCTTGATACTGATTGATTTGCTGGGCCATTTCAGCCTTTATCCTATGGTCTTAAACGACTTAGCTGCTGAAATAGAAGAAGCACTGTTTTTAAATTTTCCTAAATTCCCTAGCTTCTAGAAAGATCCTATCAAATTGGAAACAGCAAATGTAACTCCTATATTCAAAATAGGAGAGAGACGTAAAGCAGGAGAGATGGTGGCATCGTGATAGCAATTAGGGATGGGCAACAACTGCTCATCTGGCTTACAATGCCCATGTTTCATGGAAGAATAAATTTTCAAAAAGTAAACTACTGACCAGTTAACATAGGTAAAATGCTGGTATCCATTATTAAGGAAGTTACAGTGAGACTCTAACAAAATTTTAATGCTATCAGGCAAAATTTTGTGAAAGGGGAATCATGTTTGACTAATTGATTAGACTTCTTTGAGGAAGTAACAAGCAGTGTGAATAAAAGAGAACCTGTGGATGTGATGTACTTGGATTTCCAGAAGGTATTTGACAAAGTGCCATATCAAAGGTTCAGACACTAAGTAGGAACTCATGGTGTATGAAGTAACATATCACCGTAGGTCATTTTCAGGCTGACAAGACGTAACAAGCAAAATGTCACAGGGATCAGTGCTGGAGCATCAACTATTATGATCTATGTTAATGGACTGGATGAAGAGACGGTATTGTAGCCAAATTTGATGACATAAAAAAAAGGTAGAAAAACAAATTGTGAGAAGGATACAAAGATTCCACAAAGTGACAAAGGTAGATTAAGTTGGTGGGCAAACATTTGGTAGGTAGAGTCTAATGTGGGAAGAAATGGGGTTGTCTGCTTTGGCAGGAAGAAAAACAGAATATTATTTAAATGGACAGAGGGATATGGGTATCCTTGTTCATGGAACATAAGTTAGCATGCCAGTGCTGCAGGTAATGAGGAAGAAAATGGAATATGGTTCTGTTTTGCAAGGGGGCTGCTTTATACCTACCTAGAGCAGTTTTCACAATTTTAGTCTCCTTCCTGATGAAGGGATATACTTTGATTGGAAATGGCTGAGGGAACGTTCAGTGGATTAATTCCTGGTCTGAAGGGGTAATCTTATGAAGAAAAGTTGGACCTATGCTCATTTGAGTTTAAAAAAATGAGAGATGACCTGAATTAATCATTTAAGATTCTAAGGGACTTGACAGGATGGGTAACTTCATGGGAGAATCTAGATCTGGGAAAACAATTTTAAAGTAAGGGATCTCCTATTTAAAAAGGAGTTGAGGAGAAATTTTGTCTCTCAGATAGTTGTTAGTGGTTGAATTTCTCTATCCCAGAGAGCAGAACCTCTTCCTACTTGTCTTGTGTGAGAACCCCCATGTGTTGCTCTGAAGGATATGTTTCTGTAGAGACATCCCAGGGGCAATTCTCCCATTCCAACCTGCCAATTTTTTGGCGGGTCAAGCCGGGAGATTCATGCGTGCATCAGTGACGGAAATCCGGCACGGTCGAGACCATACAGGAAACCGGCGGGACCAACGGGTAAGTATTTTAATTCTTATTTTAATGTTATTTAAAGGTAATTATTAGGCCCAGGACTGAATTCTCCAGACTAGATAGCATCTCCCATCCTGCCAGTACAAATTCACTCCCCCATTTTCGGGGAACTAATGGGAGACTCCACTGGAGTGAAGGGCCCTGGGGGGGGGGGGGGGGGGTCAGTGCCCGACAGTGTCAGCCTGTGCTCCCGGCACCCTCCAAGAGGCAAAGTGCCCATGCCCCAGGGGCACCTTGACTGCCCAAGGGGAATGGGATGATGCCAACGAATGGGGCCTGGAGTAGTGCCAAGAAGGATAGGGCCTAGGGAGTGGGTCAACTGGGGTAGGGCCTAGGGGTCATTTGATGGGGATGAGGGGTCCTGCTGCCACTCTGCAAACAGGATCGGTTAGGGCTGGAGAACCAGCAATCAGAGTGGCCTTGTGTGTGTGTGTGTGTATGTGTGTGTGTGTGTGTGTGTGTGTGTTTGGGGGGGGGGGGAGTTGATCATCACTTTTCGGAATGGGGAATGGGTCTTGAGAAGATCAGGGCACTTGGATACACAGGGGTGGGGTTTGGGGCAGGCCTGGGAATGAACAGAGGGGCTGCAATTGCACCGTTGGTGGAGAGGTGCAGTTAAAGCACTTAGAGGGCCTCAGACTAGCCAGTGATTGAACTGGCCGACAAATTACATGCATAAAGTTTTGGAACTGACAGACTGCGGTATGAATATGTCCCACCTTTGAGCTTTTAATGATATTGAGGATTCTGATCTCTGCAATGCACAGTGTGGCAGATTTGAGTCTGAACTCCCATTGAAAAAACAATCATGATTTACACCAGATTTCCCTCAAATTCAGTATTTTGAACATTTTTGGGAGAATCACCTCCTTCCCATTTCTGAATTTCATCTTACCGCCTCTCCCTAGAATTCTATCCCACCCCTTTCATGCCAGCACTGACTCAAACCCTGAATAAATTGATCATGTGTGATGGATCCACAGTTCAGATAATGTGTAAGAGATTGTTTAATGGGCAGGCTGAACTACTTTTTCTGCTTCTATATTTTTCAATACAATTATTTCCAGTTTGTGACCTAGCGATTCCTACTTATAAGCAGGAATTAGCTGGGTGATGTTAAGGCAGTTTTGAGTAACGTCAAAGATATAAGAATTTGATAGAGTGTACTTCTGAAAGAGAATGCTTCCATATCCATGTGAATTGTAAAATACTTTTTATCTTTTCTGGTGAGAGAATTATTTAACTTGATGCAATGGATACAAGTTTAAATTTCACTACATTCTATCTGACTGATGTAAATTAAGAATGAAGAATTGTTATAAATCAGAATTAGGAAATTGCAGTGTTGAGGAGCAGAAGGATCTTGGGGTCTGGGTCCATAGGACTCTTAAATTGGCCGAGCAGGTGGAGGATGTGGTCAAGAAGGCGTATGGTGTACTGATCTTCATTCAATCAAGGGATTGAGTTTAGAAGTCGGGAGGTAATGCTGCAACTTTATAAGACCCTTGTCAGACCCCACTTGGAGTACTATGTGCAGTTCTGGTCGCCTCACTACAGGAAGGATGTGGAAGCTATTGAGAGGGTGCAGAGGAGATTTACAAAGATGTTGCCTGGATTGGGAGGCATGCCCTATGAAGATAGGTTGAGGGAGCAAGGTCTCTTCTCCCTGGAGAGATGAAGATTGAGAGGTGACCTGATAGAGGTTTATAAAATGTTGAGAGGAATAGATAGGGTGGATTCTCAGAGGCTATTTCCCAGAGCTGAAATGCTCACTACGAGAGGACACGGGTTTAAGGTGCTGGGCAGCAAGTACAGAGGAGATGTTAGGGGTAAGTTTTTCACTCAGAGGGTGGTGAGTGAATAGAATCGGCTGCCGTCGGTGGTGGTGCAGGCGAACTCACTGGGATCTTTTAAAAGACTTCTGGATGAGTACATGGGATTAAATGGGATTGGGAGTTACAGATAGTTCTGTGGCCTAAAAAAGAGGTATGGGTATGATCGGCACAACTTGTGGGCCGAAGGGCCTGTTTGTGCTGTAGTGTTCTATGTTCTAAAATGTGCACAACTGAAAAAACAAGGGAACTGATTGGTTAGCATGCTGCTCTTTTATCTTTGACAGCCATTCTTTTTGGCAAATCAATTAGGCTAAATTAAACAAACTGTGGGACAAACCAAGAGGGGCAACCCTTAAAGTAGAACCACCTGAAACAAAAACAATGCTAAATTAAACTTAAAATATCAAATCAAAAAGTGATTGAAAGGGTTAAAAACACACTTTAATTGCTGTAACCCCCAGCAGATACAGAAGGCCTCAATGGTGCCTGTGGACACCACATGCTGCTTCTACAGGGATGCCTGGCCATGAATTGGCTGCAGTAGAAGGGAAGACAATCAGGTTGGATGATCTTTCAGTTGCCCACTGCCTGGATCTGTTGATGGCCCAGGAGCAGATTCACAAGGAGGTCTTCCTCCTTCCCTGTCCCCTTCCACACCAGGTAGCTGTGGATCAGGAGTTCAAAGGGCAGCACAGTGGCACAGTGGTTAGCACAGCTGCCTTGATGCGGGTTCAATTCCCATCTTGGGTTCACTGTCTGTGTGGAGTTTGCACATTCTCCCCACATCTGTGTGGGTTTCCTTCAGGTGCTCTGGTTTCCTCCCACAGGCCAAAGATGTGTGGATTAGATGGATTGGTCATGCTAAATTGCCCCTTAGTGTCAGAGGGACCAGGAAGGGTAAATGCTTGGTGCTTGGTGGCATAGGGCCTTGGGTGGAATTGTAACCGGTGCAGAGTCAATGGGCTGAATGACCTCTTTATCCTTTTTATGCACTATAGCAATTTTATGATCTTCTGTGGTCTGTTTGTCAATTACAGGGGACCTAAGTGAAATTAACCTAGGTTAATAGTTGAGTAAGGGGCACCTATCCAAAAATATCAATCTTAAATTGGCAGGCTTTGAGAGAGACACAATTATATGATTCGAGTTGTAAGAGCCCCAGCAATTATGGTAGAAGGGCAAACATTTTAGAGTTCTGGTTGAAGGAGCTGTTCTATGCTCCAGTTGCCTCATGGTGTAATTGTTCTGAATTTGAATTCAGCAATTATAGTGAAGAAATTTGTTTGCATGAAGTATAGCTACGTAAGCTAGCTCAGATCCCCAGAGGAAAACAGTATTATCGGTCACTTATGGGCCTGCATGGCTTTCTTCATTAGTATAGAAACATAGAAAATAAGAGTGGGAGTATGTCATTCTGCCATTCAAGCCTACTCCACCATTCAATATAATCATGGCTGATCCTTTACCTCAACACCATATCCCGCACTCTCCCTATTTTCCTCGATGCCTTTTGAGTCTAGTAATCCATCTGTTTCTTTCTTCAGTTACTTGGTCTCACAGCCTTCTGTTGTAGAGAATTTCATAGTTTTACCAGTTTCTGAGTGAAAAAGTTTCTCCTCATCTTAATCCTAAATGGCCTACCCCATATTCTGGGACTGTGGACCCTTGTTCCAGACCCTCCTTCCAGAGGAAGCAAATCCCTGCATTCAGTGCGTCCAGCCCTGTCAGAATTTTATATGTACCAAAGAGATCCTCTCTCATACTTCTGAACGCCAGTGGATAAGGCCTACTCAATATAATTGAAGAAAGCCCTGTATGAATGTACTTGCACAACCTGAGGGATCCAGTATAGTTTGTGTGATGCCTCGAGGAGTAGAGTGGCACTATACAAATGAGTTACTTGTCTTACAATATTTAATGAAATACTTTTTAAAAATTTACCACGAGGCTTCTGTTCCCAAACAATGTATTTATGGCGATTTGAAAATTATATACAAAACACATCATATTTTGTAACTTGACTTATGCTCTGTGAAAACAGTGAAAAGTTAATGTGTTGATTTTTGGAAGAGAACATTACTCTGTACCTTATGGATAACCTGCCTGCCTGAAATGTTAATCCTAGTTTCTTACGACTGTAGATGCTGCATGACCTGCCGGGTGCTTCTACTATTTTCCTCTCAATATTTCCAGCATTAGCAGTATTTTGCCCCTCCATTGTTCAACTTCCACTTAGTTTCAACCTGGGTGTTATATTAGTTATGATGATTGGTGATTTAGAATTGCTGCTTGTATTCTCGTTTTGATGTAGAGATGCCGCGGTTGGACTGGGGTAAACACAGTAAGTAGTCTGACAACACCAAGTTTAAATCCAACCGATTTATTTGATAGTAAACTCGCAAGCTTTCGACTCTATAGCCTTCGCCTGACGAAGGCCATAGAGACGAAAGCTTGCGAATTTACTATCAAATAAATTGGTTGGATTTAAACCTGGTGTTGTCAGACTACTTACCGTATTCTCGTTTCCCAGCACAATTCTTATACAGTTCTAGATGTATCTCACTTAAGCGATAAGCAGTTACATATCGAAGTTCCACTCCACTAGAAGCAAACATGAATCACAAAATATGGCATGCAGACCTGGTATTGTAGCTTTTCAATGAAGGAAAAAAACCACAATTATCAAAACAGTGCCGGTGACAAACACAACGCTCTTGAATCTACACGTTTGCTTAACTAAGGCCCATACTGGAACTACCAGGATCTGTTGACAATACATTGGCTCCTAACTTTCAAATGGCAGTTTTATCTGCCAAAAGAGAAATGAATTATTTGTAAAGAAGTTTCTTCTTAATATATGGCTGTAAAATAACAAACAAAGCAATATGACAATAAGACGACAGAAATATGTGTTTTCTTGTGTACCCCAATGATTTTTCTCATTGACCTGTTGGAGTTTAGGAAACCCCTGTTTAGAAATCACAAAATTTGTCACATTTTAATGAGTAGCACTTACAAGGATACATATATTTCCCAATTTCTGATGTCTAGAGAGGCTGGTGTGGCCTTCTTGAACTTTTCTTGATATGTTGCTGCGTACAAGAACTAAATAGACACAGTTTAACAAAGGTTTAGTTCATCGAGTACAAGTGTTTTGGTTGAGTTCCTAACCTTTTTAGAAACAGTTTAGCCCAATTTAGCAACTGAAAACCTGTGTCCTCGTGATTAATACAAAATCATTATTTTGAGCCTTGAACATAGTTGCTTTAAATTTTACCTTTTCTGTGCTAGCATGTGAAATCCTATTCTGGTGTTGCACAGACCTCATTATTAATGCTTACCTGATTCTTATTTTAGCTACAAAAACTCCTGACTATGGATCCAACCAAAAGGATTACCTCAGAGCAAGCTCTACAGGATCCATACTTCTTGGAAGAACCTTTACCAACTACAGAGTAGGTTTATCTTTTGACTTTATTCAAAAGTGGCTGATATTTATTGTTTTCAGGCTTGTTGTAACTAACATCAACTGTTAATAACTATTATTAGTTATTGTGAGACTATTGTGAGGAATATTAATTCTTCATAGTTCCGATGCAGCGTTATGGTAAAGTCTTTGGGATGTCAGTTCTGTAGACTAGAATCATATAGCACAGAAGGAGGCCATTCAGCCCATCATGTTTGTGCAGGATGGCATATTTGCTTCCACCCTAGAACATAGAACATAGTACAGCATACTACAGGCCCTTCGACCCTCGATGTTGTGCCGAGTTTTGTCCAAAACCAAGATTAAGCTATCCCACTAGTACACAAGTGAGGAACAGTGAGGGAAAATCAGAGAGTTGCTACTGACCTGTTTTTATGTACTTTCTAATGGCCTTTCCAGGAGCAGATGAACAATCAGAAAAGCTCTATGGATGGGGTTTGGAAGGGGAAAATAGTTTCCGAGTTCTTGCAAAGTACTGAGTGGTGCCTGATGAGTGTGGGATTATACCCAAACAATGAACTAACACCTTTAATGTGGCAAAGCTGCAGGACTACTTCTGTTTCTTTGAAAAATTAAACTCAGTGTTGTCAATTATTTAGGCTGAATGTGACCAGAATGTTAGGATATATGGGAAATAATCATATCAAAACATAGATAATCATATATTAATAGCAACAGAACTGTGTTCCACACGTCCATTAAATTGCAAAATTTTGAACTGCGTTTGCACAATATCCATCTTCCTTTTTGTGCATTTACTACCTAAATTGGCTTTACATTGATATCAGCAAGGATCCAATTTTGTGATATTTTATCTGATCTCTACCCAATATCCCAGCTTCCACTTTGCACATGGACAAAACTAAAATGAATAGTGCTGATGTGGGTGAATTATGTGAATCCGGGAATCTGAATTTGCCATCAGCTCTGGATATTTTCTCTTCTCTTTTAAAATGCTGCACATTGGTGGGAGAGAACGCAGCTCATATTATTGACCCAGTACTAAGGGGTTTGCTTCTTTGACCCATCTCTGGTAGGTTAAATATTTTTTCCTTTTCTTTCTCCTGGTCTTATTCATCATTCAGGCAGACCAATAAATCATTATAATAGTAACTAGATAATAATAATGTCCTCTTGCCACTCAATAGCCTGTTCTGAGTCTAAGATTGGGGCGAATGGGATCAAAGTTATAGGGAGAAATCAGGATTAGGCTATTTAGTTGGATGATCAGCCATGATTGTAATCAATGGCGGAGCAGGCTCGAAGGGCTGAATGGCCTCCTCCTGCTCCAATCTTCTATGTCTTTGTCTATGTCTAAAAGCAAAATCTTTGCCTTGGACAGGTGATGGTAGGAGGAAAACCAGCAATAGTTTCTTAACTTGGACTTTGCATTTGCGATGAATTACTGATCCTTCCTATATGATTCCTATTCACATTATTCCATTCATATCTTTCTCCCTATTACTTTTATATGTACCTGAAATTCGTTCTCCATATTGTTCTGGAGAATACAGTAACTTCATTGCAGTGTTAATGTAAGCTTACTTTTGACTAATAACTTAATAAACTTTAGACTTCTTCCACTCGACAATGGGATCTGATATTTTGTAATTCCTTCCTAACGGCATTATGAGTGTACCAACAGCACATAGAGTGTGATTGTTCAAGATGATGCGTCACCACCACCTCTTCAAGAGCTATTAGGAATGAGCAATAAATGTTGGCCTGGCCACTAAAACTCACATCCCCTGAAAGAATTTTTGTAAATCCTTTCCGTGCATCTATTCATTCTTTTTCCCAGTAAAATTGTGTAATCTTCTGATGATTCCATAAACATGAATTGGGTTTCTCTTCATTTCAAATCTCTTAATTATACCAATTTGAAATTGTGACAGGTCTCCTAAGGAAACAATAGGTTTTCTAATACATTATTAACTGCAGTTTCAAGGTCTTTTTTGGTACAAATCAAAGCAGATTTTCTTAATAAGAAATGCAGGCTACAATGCATTTGCTGGCATTCATTGTGAAAAGTGTGGACTTATGAATACAGACATTAAATCTAATTGGCATAGTCAGAATTTAGTGCAGCTTGCTGGAGATGACAAGGGAGCAGCAAATCATGCTTTGAATTTATCAGTGTCACAAGTAGGCCTACATTAACCCTACAATTAAGTTACTGTGAAAATCCCCTAATCGCCACTGGCACTTGTTCAGGTACACTGAGGGAGAATTTAGCATGGCCAATGCACCTAACCAGCACGTCTTTCAGACTGTGGGAGGAAACCGGAGCACACAGAGGAAACCCATGCGGACACAGGGAGAATGTGCAGACACTGTACAGACAGTGACCCAAACCAGGAATTGAATCCAAGTCCCTGGCACTGTGAGGCAGCAGTGCTAACCAATGTAACACTATGCCGCCCATGCTGGAAGCTCACATCAGAATTCTAGCTGTGGGAAAAATGTACACATCAAGTGCACAGCTGGAAAAATTCAATTTATATAATCTCTTGTGTCTCTAAGTGAAAGCTGACGATTTATAAGTGGCTTCTATGACTAACTGTAAGATACATTTTTATTTTCGGGGACTGAATCTTTTTTAAAAACGTTGCTACTTGCATAAGTAATTGACTGGGGGATTCTCTGGCCTCTCTGCAATATGTTTCTTTCAACGGGAGGCAGTGCAACATTCGCCAGCTGCAGGATCTTCTGGTCCTGCTGCTTCCAATGGGATTTCCCATTGATGGCATCCCACATCACCTGGAAACCCAAGGCATGGATGAGACCAGAAGATCCTGCTGGCATGAATAGCTCAAAAATTCTGGCAGCATGAGTGGAGGGAAAAACAATTTCAACACCAATATTCAAAATCCAAACTTTCTCATGAGTTCAAAAGAAAATTTAAAATGGATTCAAAGCTTTAACTCTGATTTTATTTGGAGTCTCAGCATTCACAGTATTTCACTTCTATTATATTGTGAGTTCTTAAGATTAGAGTAGTTCGTGCGCGTGTTGCTGGAGAGCACTTAATAGTGTTACTATGAAACAATTTACCATGGAGCTGAGAGCAGGAGTCAGGATCTTCAAATCCCAACAGACCTCAAGAGTTTCAACGCATACACAGAACAGGAGTGGTTGGCACATATATTCTATGCGTAAAGGGAAATGGTGCAAAACCATGGATCATGTGACCAGGAGTGGAGCATCATTGAAGACAAGAACTCCAGGCAGGAACGGGGAGAGGCCCCAGTTAAGTTAGAAAGAGAAAAGTTGAGAAAGAGACTCCTAAGTACATAAAGGGCTGCAGTCAGTAGACTTTAAGTGAAGAAAGCCTAACAATCAAAAAAGGCCTGAAGATCCAGGGAGGCAGCAGAAAATTTGTGATCCATGCTGTGGGCTATTAGCGCTAAGTTGCTCCTTTGGAGCAGTAGTGTTTTGTTTGGCATGACTGGAAAGCTGAAGTTGTGGTTCTGAGTTTATACTTGAGTTCAGACTCAGAAATCAAGCGGAATGGAGTCTCAGGAGACAGGATTGAAAAACTGTAACATGGACCTTTGTTGAGGCCTGAGTTGGAGTAACATAGAACATTACAGCGCAGAACAGGCCCTTCGGCCCTCGATGTTGCGCCGACCAATTAGGAACAAGCAGTGACCCTCTAACCTAAACCATTCCCTTTTCATCCATTAACTTATCTACTAACCTCTTAAACGCCACCAAACTTGGCACATCTACAACTGCAGCAGGCAGGGCATTCTATACCCTTACCACCCTCTGGGTAAAGAACCTACTTCTGACATCCGTCCTATAACTACCACCCCTTAATTTAAAGCTATGTCCCCTTGTGCTAGCTTTCTCCATCCTAGGAAAAAGGCTATCACTGGCCACCCTATCTAAACCTCTAATCATCTTATATGTTTCAATAAGGTCTCCTCTTAGCCGCTTCTTTCTAACGAAAACAACCTCAAATCCCTCAGCCTCTCTTCATAAGACCTGCCCTCCATACCAGGCAACATCCTGGTAAACCTCCTCTGTACCATCTCCAAAGCCTCCACATCTTTCTTATAATGCGGGGACCAGAACTGCACACAATACTCCAAGTGCGGCCGCACTAGAGTTTTGTACAGTTGCAACATGACGTTGCGGCTCCGAATTTCAATCCCCCTACCAATAAAAGCTAAGACTCCATATGCCTTCTTAACAACCTTATCGACTTGATTGCCAGCTTTCAGGGATCTATGCACACATACACCAAGATCCCTCTGTTCATCAACACTATTAAGAGTCCTACCATTAGCCCTATACTCTACACATACTCTAATGTTTGGAGAGAATTCAAAGGCAAGATCTTCAAAGGTGAAGACTGGAATCATTTGTGAAAGTGATAGAGTTTCAATGAGATTGGTTGACTAATAGTGTTTACCCACATCCAGGGGGTTGTTGAGAAATCTATGGACTTTGTCTTGGTCACATTTGCTATTTAGTATGCAACATAGTGTGTTTAACTACAGTTTGCTTGTTATTGGGTCTAATCTAATCTTACTAAACCTTGGGGGCCTGGTCTAGGATCATAACACATTAGTGCATCTTTCAACAGCTGTGTCATTTGGCAGACGACACCATATCATGGCAGATGGAGTTTAATCCGGACAAATGTGAGGTAATGCATTTTGGAAGGTCTAGTACAGATGGGAAATATACAGTAAATGGCAAACCCTTAAGAGTATTGATAAGAAGAAGAATCTGAGTATACACGTACACAGGTCATTGAAAGTGGCCGTGCAAGTGCAGAAGATAGTCAAGAAGGCATATGACATGCTTGCCTTCATCAGCTGGTTCGTGGAGTTTAAAAATTGGCAAGTCATGTTGCAACTTTATAGAACTTGGCCGTACTTGGAATATAGTGTTCAGTTCTGGTTGCCACACTAGCAGAAGGATACGGAGGCTTTGAAGAGGATACAGAAAAGATTTACCAGGATGTTGCCTGAAATGGAGACATTAGCTATGAGGACAGGTTGGAGAAACTTGGTTTGTTCTCACTGGAACGTTGGAAATTGGAGCGACCTGATAGAAGTCTACAAGATTATGAGGGACATAGACATAGTGGATAGTCATAAGCTTTTTCGCAGCGTGGAAGAGTCAATTACTAAGGGGCATTGGTTTAAGATGCGAGGGGCAAGGTTTGAAGGAGATGTACAAGACCAATTTTTTTATACAGAGGGTAGTGGGTGTTTGGAACTCGCTGCCGAGGGAGGTAGTGGAAACAGATATGATAGTGATTTTTAGGGGGTGTCTTGACAAATACATGAATAGGATGGGAAAGGTAGGGTGTTTTAGTTCAGATGGGCAGTGTGGTAGATGCTGGCTTTGAGGGCTGAAGAGGCTGTTCCTATGCTGTAATTTTTTTTGCTTTTTATTCTATATACTTCGTGATGACATATGCAGATTATAGACATAATGACTTAAAGACAAATTACAGTATTTGGCACTCTTCCCTGTCCCCCTTTCCTTAGTACTGCAGGTCCTTCTGTCATGCAAATATAAGAGGAAACTAGTGAGATTTCAAGTGAACCTTAGATTGCTGCTTTTCCACGAAATGTCGCAATATCCACCTGTGCCTCTAATCCATGTTCTCATAAAAGATGGTTGATATGCTTACCCTCAATTTAACATTGGAGCCTTGTGGAGGACCTAAAATGGGATCGAGGAGGCTGTAAAGAGATTATGCCTCCCTTGCTGGGCATCAACCAACACAGCCACAGCTGCTGGTTTCTCACCATAATGTGGGAATTATAGGCAGTGAAAAGAAACCACTGAACTTTATATGTTCCCATCCTTCAAACCAGTTAGCGGGAAACATAAAAACCAGCCCAATATTTATATCTTTAAAAAAGTAAGATTTTGTGTCTCATGCATGCGAAGTCTTAATTTATTTCTTAAAATTTTTGATTTAATTTGATTTCTTGCAGGAGAATGTGGTGTAAACGTTCCTATGTATCTGCTGTACTTGTCCTTCTAGGCAGTAGAGTCACAGATTTTCACATCTCATCTGCCTGGTGCTGCTGCTGGCATGCTGTCCTGCACAATTCATTGAATCAAGTTTCGTGCTCCAACTTGATGGCAGTGTAGAGTGGAGGATATGCCAAGCAATGTGGCACTGCCACACAACACAATGGAGGGTATCCTCAATGTGAAGTTGGAATAGCATCTCCATAGGGATTGTGCGGTGATTATTTCTATCATTATTGCCATAGACAGATGCATTTGCGACTGTTAGATTGATGAGGACAAGGTCAAGGAGGATTTCCCAATCACATGCTGCGGACCCAACATCTTTTTGGACTCAGACAGCTCTATCAATAGTGGTGTTACGAAGCCACTCCTCGTGATGGATGCTGAAGGCATGGAGGAGTACTAATTCATCAGCTGAGTGGGGGCAGAGGTGGTAATAAGCTTTAGGCTTCCTTATTTGACCCAATGCCATGGGCTTAGATTTCATTGGGTCCAGAGTCAATTTTGAGAACTTCCAGGGCAACTCACTCTCTACTATAAACCACCATGTCATGACAATCGACATTGGTTTCATAGCTACCAAGAGTAGCTTTATATTCCAGATTTATTGACTGAATCTATCAGCTGCCATGGTTGGATTTGAACCTGGAGTCGGGAATTGGGGGAAAATCCAACCCAACATGTTTCAGGTCATGACCTACTGAAATGGCATGATCTGAAACGTTCACCCTATTTATCTCTCCACAGATGCTGCTAGACTGCTGAGTATTTCCAGTATTTTCTGTTGTAATTCAACTGGTGAGATTATTGCAACAAAACCTGGTGATATTTCACTAGACATTTAGATGTGCTGAATTCGAGCCTTGGTTGCAATTCAAGAGCAGGAAATGTACGTTATTTTTTTCTTCTTTAACTTGGGAATACTGTAGCCAATTGTATTCTGCTTTCTCAGCTGAGCTGGCTGAGATCAGCTCATTGTGTATGTACCCAAGGTTGGACTGGAGTATTTCTTGGTCAGTATTTCTCAGCAAATCTTGCTCAACAAAGAACTTTTTATTTTAAAAACAGCCTTGCATCTTTGTGACATGTAACATCAAAACATTAAAAAATAATATTAATTCATACACATGTATGTATGAACAAACAGTAAAGAAGCTTATAATGCACTTGCAAACAGTTCTAAATTTGACTGCTCAAACTGGAATAAAGCCTACTTGGCATTATCTAGTTGGAGATGATGGATCAGTCCAAAATATTGGATATTGTTCAGGGGCAGTACCATTTTTTTATCGACAGATGGGCCAAGTAGATTCCCACTTTTATATTGTGTGTCATTAATGAGAGAGTGACTGGGTGATTTTCCCCCCATTTACTTTTTTCTGCCTACAGTGCGCATTCTTCATCCAGTACCATTGTGATTGGATTTTGTTTTTGAAAATGGATATTCTTAGGATGAAAAGAATCGAGTCAGAATTGCCTTCATAAATTTTTAATATAAATCAAAACTAAATCCCAAATAGTCAGGAATGCCATTATTTGTGTAACATGACCTGGTCAAACATGCAATAGTAAGTAGAATTGTATAGCATGGATTATTTTTTAAATTGTAAGAAATATTGCTGTTGAAGTATACAACACCTCAGCTAGTCTCCAGTTATATGCTACAGTGCATTTGTAACCAGGGCAACAGATTGGAAATGGAAGAAATGGTGGAGACCTTGGAAACTGGATAATGCCTAGTAGGCTTTATTCCAGTTTGAGCAGTCAAATTTAGAACTGTTTGCAAGTGCATTATATGGCTCTTTGTTGTTTGTGCACACGTGCGAGTGTATGAATTAATGTTATCTCTTAATGTTTTGATGCTACTTGTCAAAGATGCAAGGTTGTTTTTAAAATAAAAAGTTCTTTGTTGAGCAAGATTTGCTGAGAAATTCTGACCAAGAAATTTTCCGGTCCGACCTTTGGTACATACACAATGAGCTGATCTCAGCCAGCTCAGCTGAGAAAGGGGAATACAATTGGCTATAGTATTCCCACGTCAAAGAAGAGAAAAATAAACTGCATTTTCTGCTCCTGAATTGCAACCAGGGCTCAAATTCAGCACATTTAAATGTCTAGTGAAGATATCACCAGGTTTCACTGCAATAATCCTGAGATTTGAATTACAAACAGAAAATGCTGGAAATACCCAGCAGTCCAGCTGAGTTTTTTTCTCATGTGCACACATACATTGCACATGTTTTGTTGCTACATGTCACAGAGGTGCAAGGCTCTTTCTAAAATAAAAGTTCTTTGTTGAGCAAGATTTGCTAAGGAAAGATAAACAGAGTGAATGTTTCAAATCATGTCGTTTCATTAAGTCATGACCTGAAACACGTTGGGTTGGATTTTCTCAAGATTCCTGATCCCAGATTCAAATCCAACCATAGAATTTAAATTCTGTTAACAAATCTGGAATATAAAGCTAGCCTCAATAATGGAATCCACGAAACCAATGTTAATTGTGGTGATACAGTGGTTTTCAGTAGAGAGAGGGAATTGCTCTGGGAATTCTCAAAATTGACTCTGGACCCCACGGCATGGATCAAATAAGGAAACCTCCAGCTCATTGCCACCCTTGCCGCCACTCAGCTTCTCCATGTACTTCTCCATGCTTCCAGTGTCCATCATGAAGAATGGCTTTGTAGCACCACTACGAGCTGTCTGAATCCTAAAGGATGCTGGGTCTGCAGCATGTGATTGGGAAATCCTACTTGATCTTGTCCTCACCAATTTAACAATCGCAGATGTGTCTGTCTATGGCAGTAGTGATAGGATTAATCACTGCACAATCCCTATGAAAATGCTGTTCCAGCTTCACATTGAGGTTACCCTCCATTGTGTTGTGTGGCACTGCCACATTGCTAGGCATATCCCCCATTTTACCATTACCATCAAGTTGGAGCATGAACCCTGATTCAATGATGGGCCTGATTTTACCATTTTCATTCTAAGTGCTAAGTCTTGGCATAATTCAGATCCAATTTGGAAATCTGCTTTCAGGAGCCTCCATACGCACTCAGCCTGAGAAAAGCATGGGTCTGAGTCACGCTGAGGGTGGGGTTTAGCATGCCCAAAATGATCAGAGTTCTGAATTGAACATGCGCAATGAGAAAAAAATTTGAAAATCGTGCCTCTGTCACATTGCTTCCAGGCCACAAAAAGCAGATAAGGAGCGAAAAGCAGAAGCTATGGCCTCCACAGATATAATCTGCACCTCTACAGCATAATTTTTCCCTTTATCCACCCACCTAACTAGACCGACTGCGACCTTCTGCCCCCTTTTCCCCCACCCACAAATTGCCTGCAGAGGGTAGTGGACCTCCCTGCCCCCACCAGAGATCCATTTGGCCTCCCTCCCAATATATTTCACACACTCACAGCTGAGTATTTTGACAGTTTCACTAATTCAGTTCACTAATTAAGCTGTGGAATTCCTTCTCTCTGCTGCCTGTACTTGCAAAATCCCCTGAGGTACATATCCAGGCCTTTATTGAAGTTGTGTAATGAAACATGTAAGTGCGTGTACAGATAACCCTGCTTGATTCAACAATCTTTGGAATTGTGTTTAGCAACAGCCAACTTGCAGTAAACTCTAAGAGCTACATTTCCAAGTTTAGAAGATAATTTGGAAAATGGTAATAAGATAATTTCTACTCCTGAGCTTGCTGGTGTAGCGGAACAAAAACAACATTCATGGCAAGTGAAATATAATCTAAGTAACATTTATACCAGGAATGATCAGAATTAGAAATGTGATGGGATCGAATTAACTCCCACCTCACCCCACCAGAAAATGTTTGGTCCTCCCTCTGCATCTGATCCGCCTCCTCCTTCCCCTCCCTCCCCAAACAGAGAACAATTTGAGTTGCTTCCCTTCTCTGCCCCCTCCTCCACCTACTACCGACCTGACTTAGAGAGCCACTGGGAGTGCTGAATTTATCTCTTTAGCAGATGGAACACCTGAAGTAGACCTTTGCCAAACGGGTCTATTTCGTGCTGAATCTGGGCACATGAACGCTATGATAAAGGGGGAAATGCTGATGAAATTGGGCAGGTAGTTCATTAATTCAATTTAAATGTATGCAAATGCATTTAAATTGCTGTTGCAGCCATTCAGGCACGAATCGGATTGTGGCCACTTTCAGGCCTTAGTAAAGTACAGACTGTACGGAGACGGGCGCAGGTCGCATTCATGACTCAGGCCCAACTTTACCATGTTTTCATGCCCGGAAATGGGTGTGACACAATAGTAAAATTGGGCCTGAAGTGTGTAGGAGACCATGCCAGCACCAGACAGATGAGATGTCAAAACCTGTGACCTCTACCACTTAAAAGGACAAGTACAGCAGATATATGGGAACATCACCACCAAGTTCTCCTCCAAACCACCAAGTATCTCCTTCAAGTATCCTGATTGGAAATATATCACTATTCCTAAAATATTGCTGGATGAAAATCCTGGATCTCCCTCCCTAATAGCACTGCATGTGCACCTACATCATATGGATTGCACCATTTCACAAATGGCTCACTATCGTTTTCTCAAGGCTAATTAGGGATGGGAAGAAAAGATGCTGGCCTAGCCCGCAATACCCACATCCCTTAAAAAGAATCAAGAAAAGGTTTTTAAGAAAGTAGAAAGTAATTAATTAATGATTTTTTTAAAGCTTTACCACATAATATTGTTGTACACAGTCCTTGGTTCTATATAGCATATAATGGATGAGTGGCATGGAAGAGCCAATTGCTCGGCATTGATGGTATAAGAGCGGATGGAGGGCATGAGGTGGCAGGGATAGAGCTTAGGGAATGTGTGAATGTGAAGGCTAGAGGGCTTTTCTATTTTTCTTATAGATTGGGACAAAGTGAGGTAGGCCTTTTGAACAGCACGCTGTGACTGCCTTTGTACTTTTACCTCTAAATCTCTGACTTTACTGTAGCCTGGCCCTGTCCCCCCAGGAATGAAAATCCAGTTCATGCAGGCACACTCATGCAGGCACACTGTCCTAAGGTAGGCTGAGCCTGAAATTTCCCTAAAACCCACTACCAGCCTCAAGGAGGAAAATCAAGCTCAATAACTTGACTTCTCTCTCCCCTCAGTTGTTTGACTGCTGATAGTGCCCATCAAGTCACACAGGAGTACGAAAGCTGCTTGAACTATGTATTAGATGTCAGTAACATCTTTAACATCTTACTTCAAGAGAGTCAGCTTCAGAAAGGAGGGAGATGGAGAAAATTGGCAAGATAAGAAAATTACTTTTAAAATATTATCATGTCAACATTTTCCCGGGTTTCAGCGTGTAAAAGTTATCTTGCAAAAAGCACTTTCTAATTTACCACAATGACACCTCAGAACTCCATTTATGAGATCCTTGATGAAGCATCAAAATGCTTGCAGTAATTAACATTTTTTAATAAAGACTTCAAGTGTATGTAGAATACATGAGCTTTGAAATCAATTTAAAAAATGTAGGTTGAGCAGTGGAAATGGGTCAGCACTGACCTTGGAAACATCTCCTTCAGAACCTCTTAAAAGCATAAGAACCTAGATCATGACTGTAGTGGTAATGTTTGGGTATTTTGTATCCTGTATACTGTAAATACAGCTATTTTCCACAGACACTGTTTAGTTTCTTCATTCCATTATTTTGTTTTTTGGAAGAATTCTACAGGATAGCAAATCAGTGTAATGGAATCGCATGTATGCGGTTATTAATAAATTAGGAAAGATTTAACTGTTAAATTAATCAAACTCTCAGATAGCTTTGATGTTAGATATGAGTAATTCAAACAATTTGGGGAAAATAGGTTGGAGGGGAATGCAGATGAGAAGAAAGGGAAACTGTGGACATTACAGACATGTCGCATATACTTTTTCAAACCGCTTGTTTGTCTTATGCCCTCCTATTTTATGTGAAGATTTATTTTCTTGAAGACTGATTGCACGTGCAATTTTAAAATAAGGTGAATGTTCCCTCATGTCTACGTTGAATATACTTATTAGCCAATTCTTATGAATGAAGTTGGTAGGGTGCTGCATTTCACTTAATCTAAATAATTACATTGAGATTTCACACTGCATTACAATGGATTCCAAAGTGCTAAAGTACATGAAAACAAGTGTCAAAAATCATAATGTTTTGATGGGAGTCATACTCACCAGTAAATAAATCTCAAACTTCAGCATTTACATTCTCCTTCAATTATTTCTGCCAGGCTGACATTTAAAAAATACCTTAAGGGCAGATTAATTAAATTTAAAACATCTACAGATCCGATTAAATAGCAGTAAGAAGCTCTCTGTTGTACATACTTTCTACACTTTCTTTACACTAGAGACGAAAAAAATCTCACAAAAGCATCTCACATACGTTGCTCATAATAATTGCTCTAGAGAATCTGCACAACACTCAATCTGCATTGTGTCATTAGTTGTAAGTTAATTCGACAATTGAACACTTCCTTTCTGGTAATATTACATTTTAAATAGGAGATTGAGGCTTTTGTTATTATTTCCACATTTGTTTCTCTGCATGCATATAACCATTAGGGTAAATTGTAATAATCTAGGATTTTTTTTGATTTAAGATTCAACCCTGATACTCCTAAATTGTCTGATGTTACATACTTGTCTACTTGAGCTGAGAGAGTGTAATGGACATCTTGTTCCATAAATATCTGTCAGTGTCATTGCAAACATTCCTGTGAGAAGTTGGTAGCAGACCCTATCCTAGATAACAGCTTTGGATTTTGTCAGGCGGTGTCTGTTCTGTACTTCACCATGGTAACAGAGCTAAGACTGACCGTACAGTGAATTATTTGCTCTGTCTGTGGAATGTGCAGTGGATCAGCATTCTCAATTGGAAGGCCTGAGAAACTGAATACAATGCATGTACTGACCCATGCTTCTGAATGTTTGATCCTTTGGTAACTGTTCATTCCCTGACCCTGTGAATAATAGATTTGTGCATTGTAGCTCACAAATACCCACTTCTGAAAATTTTTAGAGAACACTGTATAACAAAGTATCAGTAATTGTCATCAGCTTATGTCAAAACATTAAAATGATATTTAATCTCCTGCGACATGAAAATTCCACTTGACGTAAAATACATTTCTCTCCATATTTTCAACTTCTCACAAGGAAAGGAATTTCCTTAAGGGAATGGGAAAATTATAGGAATGAATGCAAAGATTAAAGGCAAATAGTATGACATAAATGTACTTGTTATTTATGTGACATGTTTCATTGGATACTTAAGCCATTCCTCAGTGCCTCAGTGATCTTATCCAATGCGTTATCGTACAGAAAAGTTCTCAATTCTAATCTCTGGGCTGTGCTTAATTGAGTCATGGTAGCAGATGATTTAATCTCCTATGGGGTTCTGGGCAAAGTTTGGGAAATTCTTCAAATATTTTGCTTTTGGTTGTTGGAATATTAATGCACATGGAAATTGAGTAGGAGAATGATCAGGTTCACTCGTCCCAGTAAATTGCTGGACCTTTCTTCCTGTAAGATATCACATGAAAATAATGATCAATTTGACAAGGTACGAGAAGGAAACTGACATTTTTGGAATTGTACCCAGCAGGAGGTCAACATCTTCAATAGAGCAATGGCAGAGGAAATAGGTACAGGAAAATATAGAAAAAAAAGAAATCTCTAATTGTTAAAATATTCCTGACTGAAAGTAGCTTTTAGAGATGATCAAATAATTTCAAGTGTTAGAGACCAGATCAGAAACTCCAAGATGTATTATGAAGTTAGTCGAGACCCCAACATTTTTCAATTTTGGCATTAGGGTGAACATAAGGTATTTCAGCCCAGGTATGAGGCATGGTCTGGTGGTATCATCGCTTGACTATTAATCCGCAAACTCAGCTCGTGTTCTAGGGACCCAAGTTTAAATCCCACCACGGCAGATGGTGGAATTTGGATTCAATAAGGAAAAAATCTGGAATTAAGAATCTATTGATGAGGATGAAACCATTGTTGGGAAAACCTGTCAGATTCACAAATGTCCTTTAGGAAAGGAAATCTGCCATCCTTACCCAATCTGGCCAGTATGTCTTTGACTCTCAACTGAGATGGCTCACCAAGTCACTCAGTTCAAGGATAACTAAGGATGGTCACTAAATCGTGGTTAGCTAGCTATACCAATATTCCACAAATTTTTTTTAAAAATGATTTGATTGAGCCACTAAGAAGCTTTCATTGAAACAAACTTTATTTAACAATACAGTTAAAATACAACAAAAAGAATTAGTATAACATTTATGAATTGAAATATTTAAACCTGACAAGGTATAATTCTGGATAAAAGCAAATTACTGCAGATGCTGGAATCTGAAACCAAAAGAGAAAATGCTGGAAAATCTCAGCAGGTCTGGCAGCATCTGTAAGGAGAGAAAAGAGCTGGTCCAGATGACTCTTTGTTAAAGGCATTAGAAAGTGGGAGATATTTATACTGCAGGTCAAGCGAATGTAGAATGAGTCATAATCACAAAAGCAAGGGGAAAAGCTGCTAATAGCACTCCATAGAAAGAATGAAAGATGTGAATGGTCAAACGATAGAAAAACTGAAATCATAGAGTAAACTGTGACAGATGAAGATGGTGGGGGAGGGCATGATGGGTGGAAGAGAGGTGAAATAGAAAAGAAGGGAGAAAAGATAAGGAAAGGGAGATAAAATAGGGGGAAAGAGTAGGGGGAGAAAGAAAAATAAAGAGAGACAATAGGGAAATGAAAAATAGAGAACAGTTAAAAATTAAAAGAAATAAAAACAAAGGGATTGAGATGGGGTAGAGCTAATCATCTGAAGATGTTGAATTCGATGTTGAGATCGGAAGATTATAGCGTGCCTTGCCGGAAGATGAGATGCTGTTCCTCTTAACAGCTAACTATCTCCACAGAAATAAATATCTTTTCAGACTAAGTTAGCACAAAAAAAAATTAGCTCACATGTATGCTAGTTTTCCAGTCTTTTGACCCTTCTGGACAGATACAGAAAAACATTTTGTGTATGGGGGTCTTCCAATCCCCATACTTCAATCTACAGAGAAGAAGACTTGTTTCTTGGCAGATGCCAGTCTCCAAATCCAGAGAGAAAAAGAGACAGAGAAGATTTCCTCTCTAAAGATCCCAAGCAGCAACTGAGCTGATTTTTCTCTGTAAGCCTAGTTCCGCCCATGATTTTTCCTGTCAATCAATGTAATTAAGGCCTACTCTGAAAACTCCCAGGGGAAAACACTAAAATAAATGAACTTCATTAATCCAGATTAAACAAACATTCAAGCATTAAGGAACAATTATACTTTTGCAGCATCAAAGGGAATCTGGATACAAACAAAGTAGTACTAGTAAATAGAACAGACTGCTAAAACAAATCCTGCACAAAAAATCTGATACAAATACATTTCTTAGAGGCACAGTATTATAGCACATGAGACTGCAGTAACGTGGGCATATCCACCTATATTTCTTATATTAACAGTGGCCACTGTTAGGAGGTTGTCTATGTACCAGTGATCATAGAAATAGGAAGAGAAGGCAATTTGTTCCTTTAAGTCTGCTCCACCATTCATTTTGATCATGGCTGATTTTTTAGCTCAATGTATTTTCCCACATTGTTTGCATATCCCTTGATATCTTTATATCTACCATGTATTTAGCATGTGCACAGTGTTTAGCACTGCTGCCTCATAATGCCAGGGACCTGGGTTCAATTCCTGGCTTGGGTCATTCTCTGTGTGGAGTCGCCCCATGTCTGCATGAGTTCCTCCGGATGTTCCGATTTCCTCCCACAGAATGCAAGACTTGCTGGTTGAGTGCGTTGGCCATTGCCCATGCTACATTCTCCCTTGGTGTGGCAACTAGGGGATTTGCATAGTAACTTTATTACAATGTTATCCCCCTCCCCACCACTCACTCAAGGGAAATACCTATCCTGCATCTACCCTGTCAAGTCCTGTAGAAATTTCGTCTGTTTCAATGAGATTATCTCTCATTCCTTAAAACTGTAAAGAAGACAGGCCCAGTCTCCTCAATCTCTCATGATATGACAATCCAAAAAATCAATCTGGCAAACCTTCGTACATTCTAGTCTCGTCCTAAGCAGTCACATGATTTTTCCTGTCAAACAACCTAACTAAGCCCTACTCTGAAAAATCCCAGGGGAAACACTAAATTAAACAAACTGCATTAATCCAGTTTAAAACAAACATTCAAGCAATAAGGAGCAATTATGCTTTTGCAATATCAAAGGGATGCTAGATACAAACAAAGTGGCACTGGTAAATAGAATGACTGCTAAAACAAACCCTGCAAAAGAAAATATTCTCTCTTACGTAGGAGACCCAAATCGTACAGAATATCTAGATGCAGTCTCATCAGGGCTATATACAACTTTATCAAGATAGCTCTACTCCTATGCTCAAATCCTGTTGCAATAAAGGCTCGGATACCATTTGCCTTCCTAACTGTTTGCTGCATCTATTTGTTAATTTTCAGTGATTCATAAACAAGGACATCCAGGTATCTTTGGACATGAATACTTCTCAATCTCTCACCACTTTAAGAAATACTACAGCCTCCATCTGATGAATTTTAGCTTTTGTTCTGAATGCAACCAGCAATAACACTGAAACAAAGGGTGACTCCTATTGTTCATAACATTCTTTACTTGCATCAAAATTCTTCAGAAGTAGATTTCATCAAGAAAGGTCTGCTTTTCAAACACTCTTTCTGCCTAATTCAATAATCTCTTAACCAATTCAACTTTCCTAAAACAGCAGTACCAGGACAGTGTAAGGAGATACGAGAGCCCCTCTCACTTTGGTTTGAGTGATGAGTAATGTGGTAAAGCAACAATTTTAATGAATATTGAATTGCGATTATGGTAATAGCAATTTGAAAATTATTGTTCATAGAATCGTACAGTGCAGAAAGAGGCCCTTTAGCTCATCAAGTCTACACCAACCATAATTCCATCCAGGACCAACCCCCACATCCCTACATATTTTACCCACTAATCTTTCTAACCTAAGCATCTCACTAAGGGGCAATTTTAGCATGGCCAATCAACTTAACCCGCATATCTTTGGATTGTGGGAGGAAACCGGAGGAAAGCCACACAGACACAAAGAGAATGTGTGCAAACTCCACACAGACAGTGACCCAAGCCAGGAATCAAACCCAGTCCCTGGAGCTTTGAAGCAGCAGTGCTAACCACTGTCCTACCGTGCCACCCAATAATAATAAGTAAAAAGGAAAAAAGATAACTTTATTCAAAGGAAAAAGCACAATCTGAAAAAAGACAAATTTTTCCAAAGCAAACAATAATCCTGATTTGGTCTGTTTCACAACAGCTTCCCAAATTGGTACACATGTTCTCATCTCCATTACCAAGTCATTGAGACACCTTAACAGATAGTTACTACTGTCAGTCATTCAGTTCCTGGTCCTTCCTCCGGTTTTTAGTACTGTGGCTGCAGCATCCAGTCCTGAAGGCAGTGTCCCTTTTAAGCCAAATTTCTGGCTGCATTCCAGCCTTTCAAGGCCAAATACAATCCTTTTCCAAAACAAGGCTCAGTTTTTATCAGTTCTTTTTACAGGCATTGCAAGGCCATCCAGACTTCGTAATATCAAAAATAAGAACAAAGCAGAAATAAACTGTAATGATACAAAATTGCAAAAATTAGGGGCTGCAGGCCTCACCAGGAAAGGATAGCACTCTCAACATCAGTCATGTAGGAAAAGAACTACAATGGGTGTGAATGTCATCCAGTCCATCACGCAAACCCGCCTTCCATCCATTGGCTCCGTCTACACTTCCCACTGCCTCGGAAAAGCAGCCAGCATAATCAAGGACCCTACGAACCCTGGACATACTGGGTCCAATTTTACCGTGAAATTACATCATTTTCACCAGTTCCCCCTTTACCAAGGCCCAAAAATGGCTGCAATCAGGACTGCAACCAAAAAGGGCAGGATGGACATTTAAATACATTTGCATGCATTTAAATTGACTTAATGGACTGCACGCCCAACTTACTGGCACTGCTCCTTTTACCAACATGTTTGCCCATCCAGATTTGGCGCGAAACAAATACGTGCCACAAAAATCCGATTCAGGCGCTCCAGTTAGTCTAGAGGAAGATGCCAAACAGCCAGCGGCTCTCTGCTTGAGATTGGTGAGGGGGAGAGATGGGTCCAAAGGCTCTCTGCATAAGATGGCTCCACTGCCACTCTGCCTGTGATCAGTGAGAGGAAAGGAACGGTCTGCTGTCCCTCTGCCTGTAGTCAGCAAGGGGGAAGAGACTGCTGCCGCCCTGCCTGAAATCAGTGAGAGCAAAGGGGAGGTCCCCTGCTCCTCTGCCTGTAATTAACAAAGGGGGGGGGGGGCGGGGAGCTGCCACTCTGCCTATGACCAGTGGAGAGAAGGGGGAGGGGCCCACAATAAGTCTGGGTGGTGGAGGGGATAAGGGAGTTAATGCTGTTGTGGGGTGGGGCAACGTCTGTGGGTCCACAGGAAGACATAATCCTGCCCAGGAGCAATGTGACAGGGGAGCAGCATTTTCCTATGTGTCATTGGAGGCGTCAATCAGAACTGCAGGATTTTGGGCACCGGTGTCTGCAGCGCAATTCAGAATTCCTGATATTTTTCCAGACAGGGTGCATATGGAGATACCTGAGAATGAATCTAAAAGTCAGCTCTGAAACACTTTGAGTTACAAGTCCACCCAGCACTTAGAATTAAAATGATAAAATAGAGCTCTCTCTCTTCCACTTTCTTCCACGGAGAAAAAGATATAAAAGTCTGAGACCATGTATCAACCAACTCAAGAACAGCTTATTCCCTGCTGCCATCAGACTTTTGAATGGACCTATCATATATTAGAACAACATAGAACAATACAGCACAAACAGGCCCTTCAGCCCACGAGTTGCGCCAATCACATCTACCAATCCACAGACCTATCTATAACCCCCTATCCTATTCTTTTCCATATACTTATCCAGAAGTCTTTTAAAAGATCCCAGTGAGTTTGCCTCAACAACCTTCGACGGCAGTCGTTTCCATTCACTCACCACCCTCTGAGTGAAAAACCTACCCCTGACATCTCCTTTGTATTTGCTTCCCTGCACCTTAAATCTGTGTCCTCTCGTAGTGACCATTTCCGCTTGGGGAAATAGTCTCTGAGAGTCCACCCTATCTATTCCTCTCAACATTTTATAAACCTCTATCAGGTCGCCTCTCAACCTACGTCTCTCCAGTGAGAAGAGTCCCAGCTCCCTCAACCTATCTTCATAAGGCCTGCCTCCCGATCCAGGCAGCATCCTTGTAAATCTCCTCTGAACCCTCTCAATAGCCTCTACATCTTCCTATAATGAGGCGACCAGAACTGCGCACAATACTCCAACTGGGGTCTGACAAGAGTCTTATAGAGCTGCATCATTATCTCCTGACTCCTAAACTCTATTCCTCGATTAATGAAGGCCAGTACACCGTATGCCTTCTTGACCACATCCTCCACCTGCGAGGCCGATTTAAGAGTCCTATGGACCCAGACCCCGAGATCCTTCTGCTCTACAACACAGCTAAGACTCCTACCCCTTATATTGTACTCCTTCATCCCATTATTCCTGCCAAAATGGACCACTACACATTTATCTGCGTTGAAGTCCATCTGCCACTTCTCCGCCCAGTCTTGCATCCTGTCAATGTCCTGCTGCAACTTTTGACATCCCTCCAGACCATCCACAACACCACCGACCTTCGTGTCATCGGCGAACTTACTCACCCATCCCTCCACTTCCTCATCCAGGTCATTTAGAAAATGACAAACAGCAAGGGTCCTAGAACAGATCCCTGGGGCACTCCACTGGTGACCGACCTCCATGCAGAAAAAGAGCCATCCACAACCACCCTCTGCCTTCTGCAGGCAAGTCAGTTCTGGATCCACAAGGCCAAAGCCCCTTGGATCCCATGCCCTCTCACCTTCTCAAGAAGTCTTGCATGTGGGACCTTGTCAAATGCCTTGCTGAAGTCCATGTACACCACGTCCACTGCTCTTCCTTCCTCAATGTGTTCAGTCACATTTTCGAAGAACTCAATTAAGCTCGTAAGGCACGACCTGCCTTTTACAAAACCATGCTGACTATTTCTAATCAACCTAAACTTCTCCAAATGCTCGTAAATCTTGTCCTTCAGAAGCCTCTCCATCAGCTTACCAACCACTGAGGTCAGACTCACCGGTCGGTAATTTCCAGGACTATCCCTGTTCCCTTTCTTGAAAATAGGGACCACATCCGCAATCCTCCAATCCTCCGGAACCTCTCCCGTCTCCATCGATGACGCAAAGATCATCACCAGGGGCTCTGCAATGACATCCCTCACTTCCCACAATAATCTGGGGTACATCCCATCTGGTCCCAGAGATTTGTCTATCTTGATAGCATTTAAAAGTTCTAACACATCCGCTTCCTTAATATCTACATACTCAATCTTTTCAGTCTGCCGCAAACTTGTAGTGCATCCTCCCAGATCACTTTCCACCGTGAATACTGAGGCAAAATACTCATTAAGCACCTCTGCCATTTCTTCCGGTTCCATACAGACTTTTCCCCCTTCACCTTTTATAGGTCCTATCCCTTCTCTTCTCATCCTTTTACTTTTCACATATTTGTAGAAGGCCTTGGGATTCTCCTTAATTTTACCTGCCAAGGCCTTCTCATGACCCCTTCTGGCTCTCCTAATTTCCTTTTTAAGTTCCCTTCTACACACCTTATACTCCTCTAGATCCCTAACATCCCCTAGCTCTCTGAACCTTTTATATACCATTTTTTTTCTTCCTAACTAGGTTCACCACTACCTTCGTGCACCACAGTTCCCGCGTCCTACCAGAACCTCCTTGACTCCTCGGAACGTTGTCTTGCAGTGCCCCAGACAAACATTCCTTGAAAAACCGCCACTTTCCTTCTGTACTCTTCCCCAAGAACACCTCCTTCCAGTTTATGCGTCCAATTTCCTGCCTAATGTTTTCATATTTCCCTTTACTCCAGACATACACCTTCCTAGCCTGCCTGATCCTATCTCTTTCCATCGCTATCATGAAAGAGATAGAATTATGATCTCCATTCCCAAGATGCTCATCTACCGTGAGATCCGACACCTGCCCTGGCTCATTAGCAAGCACCAGGTCAAGTACAGCCTCTCCTCTCGTAGGCTTTTCCACGTACTGTGTCAGGAAACCTTCCTGAACACACCTAACAAACTCCACACCATCCAAACCCCTTATCCTTGGGATATTCCAGTCGATGTTTGGGAAATTGAAATCTCCCATCACGACAACCTTGTTATTTCTACATCTGTCTAGGATCTGTTTCCCTATCTGCACCTCAAGTTCCCTGTCGCTATTGGGTGGCGTATAGAATACACCCAGCAAAGTTATCGAGCCCTTGCTGTTCCTAACTTCCACCCACAGAGATTCCATAGACAATCCCTCCCCATCTTCCACCTTCTCTACAGCCATGACACTGTCCCTGATCAACAGTGCCACACCACCTCCTCTTTTGCCCCCAACTCTGTCCCTCCTGAAGCACCTGAATCCCGGCATCTGAAGTATCCAGTCCTGTTCCTGAGACAACCAAGTCTCTGTAATGGCCACTGTTATTAAACTGATCTTTCTCTGCACCCTAGCTATGTTTGTAATACAATGTTCTGCACTCTCTCCTTCTCCCCGTGTACTCTCTAAACGGTATGTTTTTGTTTGTTCAGTGCAGAGGAAACAATATTTTTCACATTCCAATACATTTGACAATAATAAATCAAACCAAAATAGGACTAAGATCACATTTTTACAAAATGCTAATGATAAAGTTTATCATAACTTTGTTTTACTGTATCTTTGTTCACCATTGTTTATTTTGATGTCTGACATTGCACAATGATGTCTGGAAGAGCAAGTGCAATGGGTAGTGAAGTTGGATTGGTGATAGACACTTGAACATAGGAGACTTTGTGGCACAGTGATAGGCCCTATGTTGGACCAGAAGCTCTAGGTTTGAGTAGAATGCCAGGGCTTGTTGGCCATGAAAGGAGTGTTCAAACCAGTTCAACAGACTATAATCAGCCCAGAAACCCTTTTCCCACTATTTTCCAAAGGGTAAAAATAAAGGCTGTGATTTTCTCAAAAACATTCTAAGTGCTGATTTTGTGTAAAAATGGAAGTAATTCTCGCTGATTTTTTAAGTGGGATTTTCAAAATGAATCTCCCACACTCTGAGCACTGTAGAGTGCCTCAGAGAGATTCACAGTGAAAATCTGAGGGCAGCGCCTATTCCTGCTAGAGAGGCTGGCAGCATAGCATGGGTCACTGCACATGTGCCAATCTGTCACAGCAGAGATCGATGCATGGATAGTAGCCCCGCATTGCTGATCTGCCAACCACTTGTTCAACCCCGTCATCCCACATTGCTAGCTTGCAGAGTTCCCCTCATCCTCCAATCACTGGCCTTCTAGATGTCTCAGGGCCAGCTCCCCAGCCTTTCCCACACACAGTCCCAATCTGCCGATAACTTCTTGCCCCAGAGCTGACGATGGAGGAAATCTGGGGTGCAAAGGGCGTGGTGCTCAATGGGAAGCCTGCTAAATGACCTCCACCGATATCTCCCAGCCCACTGCACCATTGGGAGAATCGCTCCCAAAGTGTGGGTATCAAGATGTACTAGCAACATTTGAATATGCTATTTAATGCATGCATTACATTTGTGTTTGAATTTTAAAAATATATGTAAAACCAATAGCAATGATTTATAGTTATATTTTCTTTTGTGCTGCCCCTTGCAAATTTACAATTGTTTTTTAAATTTTAGTGTCTTTGCAGGTTGCCAGATCCCATATCCTAAGCGAGAATTTCTAAATGAAGATGAACCAGAAGAGAAGGGTGAAAAGGTGAGACAAAAAGCAACATATGGAACTCGCAGCTTATTTCAAATCAAAAGTCAACCTAACCTGTGAATCCTTTTGATGCATCTTTCAATGAAAGTTGTTTCCTTCATATTTTTCTTGATTTCCAAAAGGCTTTAGATGTGTGAAAAAAGCAGGGTAGTTGTGGTGGGTGACTTTAACTTTCCTCCATATTGACTGGGACTCATTTACAGCCAGGGGTTTGGATGGGGAACAATTTGCTAGATGTGTCCAAGATGTCTTTTTGCTGCAGTATGTTGACATACTGTATCAAAAAGCCAATCAGGGAGGGGGCCATACTAGACTTGGTATTGAGGCCAGATGATCGATGTTTCAGTGAATGAGCATTTTGGGCTTCACGACCATAATTTCATAAGATTTTGAGTAGTCATGGACAAAAGTGGCTCTTGGGTGAGGGCACTTAGTTGGACAAGGGCCAATTACATCCAAATTAGATAGGAACTGGGGAATGTGGACTGAGAGCGGCTATTTGAGGGCAAATCTACGTCTGGCATGTGGGAGGCTTTTAATAATAAAAATGGCAGGATTCGGGAACCATGGATGACAAGGGAAATTGTAAGCTTAGGAAAAACAAAACATACAATAGGTCTAGATATCTAAAAACTGACAAAGCCCTTGAGGAGCATAGTCCACTGTAAGGGGTGGTAGTTCCCTGGGACTCTGGATGTTTAAAATAATTATCCTGGAATTAGAAGTATTTTTTTCTTCTACGTTTTTCAGAATAACTATCAGGATAAAACTGGCAGAACCATCTGAAATTACCAATTTAAATTGCTTTGTCTATTGGCTCCCAGCCCAACGCAGTTCTCTGGGTGAAAATAGCATTTCTGGATAATTGCTGGTTAAACTTTTGGGAATTTCCAAGAAGGATTCCCCAGGACATACTTGAAGTTCCCCTTCAAATGCTTTGCTGGGGAACAAAATCAAACAGAAAATGTTACAAATATACACCAGAAAAATGTTAAGGTTTAAAATGCAACATCATCAGAAGATAATTTATTCATCGGTGTTGCCGTTGATAGTGTGCTGACGTCTTGAACTACTGTAGTCCATGAAGTGTAGGTATAGCCAAAGTGCTGCTAGGCATTGGGTGACAGGATTTTAAACCATTGATAATGAAGGAACATTGATATATTTCCAAGTCAGGATAGTGTGAGGCTTAGAGGGGACTTGCATTTGGTGGTGTCCCCATGTTTCTGTTGCACTTATCCTAGGTCACTGGTATAGTGGGAAATTATGAGGTGCAGGATCTCTAAAAAAATGTGTTGGCCATAGCATTTCTAAATCTACTGTTATGTTGTTTTCCTCTGTATCAGTCATTTGAGTTCCTAAATGTCAGTAGACTATGCTCTTTAAAATGAAAAATATTAGTGAAAAACATTAAGATGGACAAGTCCCCACCGCTAGTTAGGGTCTATCCCAGAATTTTGAAAGAGTTGAAGGAAGAAATTGCTGAGGCATTGGCTAAAATCTTTCTATCCTCTTTAGTCATGGGCAAGATACCAGAGGATTGTAAAGTTGCTAATATTATTCCCCTGTTTATGAAGGGCAGAAGATACAGTCCGGAAAATTAAAGGCCTGTTAGCCTTACATTTGTGGTGGGGAAATTGTTGGAAAAGATTCTTAGGGACAGGATGTACTCACATCTGGAAGAGAATAGGCTTATAAGCGATAGGCAGCATGGTTTTGTGAAGAAGAGGTCGTGTCTCACAAACTTGCAAGCGACAAAAAATTGACCAGGGCAGGGCAGTGAATTGTATACATGAACTTTAGTAAAGCCTTCTATAAGGTTTCCCATGACAGGCTAATACAGAAGGTGAAGTCATATGGGGATTTAAGGTAAGCTGTTAAGTTGAATACAAAACTGGTTTGGACATAGAGAGCAGAGAGTAGTAGTGGAAGAGTATTTTTCTAAATAGAGGTCTGTGACAAGCAGTTTTCCACAAGGATCAGTGCTGGGGCCTCTGTTGTTTGTAATATATATAAATGATTTGGAGGAAAATGTAGATGGTCTGATTAGTAAATTTGCAGATGAGACAAAAATTAGGGGAGTAACGGATAATGAGGAGTATTGTCAGAGGATACAGCAGGATATAAATCAGCTGGAGACCTGGCCAAAAGGTGGTAGATGGAATTTAACCCAGACAAATGTGAGGTGATGCAATTTGTAAAGTATACAATGGTAGAAGCCTTAGAAATATTTAAAGTTTAAGTTTGTTTATTAGTGTCACAAGTAGGCTTACTTTAACGTTACAACAAAGTTACTGTGAAAATCCCTTAGTCACCATATTCCGGCACATGTTCAGGTAAATATTAGCATTTGGAGGGATCGAGGCGTGCAAATCCATACTTCCCTGAGTGAGGGGGTAAAGTTTAGAAGAGATGTATGGGGTAATTTTTTCACAGAGTGGGTATGAATGCCAGAAAAGGTGGTGGAGGCAGATTCCATAACAATTTTCAAAGACATTTGGAAAGATACATGAATAGGTGGGAATAGAGCAATATGGACCACATAGAGGCCAGAAGATGTTAGATTAGAGAGGCATCTGTGTTGGCACAGACTTGGTGGGCTGAAGGGCCTGTTCCTGTGCTGCACTATTCTTTTTTCTTTGATTTGTGGGGGAGGGAATGGAGAGGGGAAAGGAGGAAGAGTTGGAGGAGAAATAGTGGAAAGGAAGGAATAGGGTGGACTTTGATCTGCTTCCCCAGGTTGCTGGATTGGTAGGATGGGGCAGCGTTTCTTAAAATGAACTTAAATACAGTGTATGAATCATGCAGTCAGGAACTAGGGCAGAGGAACTGTCACCTAGCGAGATCCCATGATGAATCCTCTGACAATAGAATCACAGAAATGTTATGATGCAGTAAGAGGCCATTTAGCCATCGTGTCTGCACCACTGTCCAAACGAGCATCATGACTTAGTATTGTTTCCTGCCTCCTTTCCATTCTCCTGCAGATTGTTTCTATTCAAGTAATTATCTAATGTCTTCATGAATGACACGATCGAACCTGCCTCCAACACACTTCCAGATGGTGCATTCCTTCTTGTCGTGTAAAAAAGGATTTTTCTCACACTACATTTTCTTCTTCTGCAAATCACTTTAAATCTATGCCCTCTCATTCTTGATCCTTTTACAAATGGGAACAGTTGCTCCCTATCAGCTCTGACCAGCCTTCTCATGATTTTGAACTTCTCTATCAAATTTTTTCTTAGCCTTCTTTTCAAGGAGAATAATCCCAACCTCTTCACTCTATCTTCATTACTGAATTAGTAATTGTCATTCCTGGAACCATTCTTGCAAACCTCTTCTCCAATGCATTCGCATTCTTCCTATACTGTGGCTCCCAGAATGTACACAATATTCTGACTAAGATCAATGTAGTCTCCTTGTTCTTATTCTGTATATCCTACTAATAAAACCCAGAGTACTATATGTTTTATCAACTGCTCTCTCCACTTATTCTGTCACTAACGATTTATGTACATATACACCCAGGTCCCTCTGCTCCTGTACCTGTTAAAAATTTTACTCTTATTTTGTATTGTTTTTCCATGTTTTTCCCACCAAAATGCATAACCTCACACTTCTCCACATTAAACTTCATCTATCACCTATCTACCCACTCCACCAACTTGTCTATGTTCTTTTGAAGTTCTACATTGTCCTCATTACAGTTTATAATACTTCCATGTTTTATGTCATATGCAAACTTTGGAACTGTCCTTTGCACACCAAGATCTAGATCACTAATATGTATCAGGAAAAGCTCAGGTCCCAGTATTGACCTTTGGGGAACACTATGACATACCTTCCATGCCCAAATAATATCAATTGACCATTACTCTCTGCTTCCTATTATTGAGGTAATTTTGTATCCACGTTGCTATTGTCCTTTTTATTCTATGAGCTATAACCATCTTCATCATTTACTGGATGAACAAAGTGCAAGGAGATCAGTGCAAAGTATTGTCCCCCTCAGAGCTAACTCCCCGTCTTAACAACACCAGAGCCAACACAAAAAAATTGCAAGTACAAAATAGATGCTGCAATTCTGAAGATTTTTTAGAAAACAGAAAATACTCAGCAGATCTGGAAGCATCTGTGGAGTGAGAAACAGTTTGGCTTCAGGTACTTGATGGTCACATTTTCCTAAGCATACCACTGGAAGCTACTGAAGAGAGGCAACAGTTAACAGTATATTAGTGCTGGGTTAGGTTAAACTTTTGCAAACATGCTTAATGGAATTATCTTTATATTAAATTGACCAAAAATGGTCCAGGAATGAATTTAGGTGCTTGAGCAGATCTCCAGAACTGCTGATTTTGACCATGTAGTCAATCAATCACATAACACTCAGTGATCAATAAATGAATCACAAAAGTTAATTGAAATGAAAGATAGCTATAATAATGAAAGTGATGCCCACTCCCCCATATGCAGTTAGTGCAGAATAAAGTGGTTCTTGGAGTGCCAGTCAAACAGCTGCTTTTTCTGGTGTCGAGCTTCTGGAGTTTTGAAGCTGAATTTATTTAGGCAAGTGGAGAACATTCCATCGCACTCTGAACTTTTGGATGAGTGGACAGATTTTGGGGAGTCAGCTCCCCAGAATGACCAGCCTTTTATCTATTCTTGTAAGCACTGTATTTGTGCAACTAATCCAGTTCAATTTCTGGTCAACTTTAACACCCAGATTGTTGATAGTGGGGGTTTCAGCAATGGTTATGCCACTGAATGTCATGGAGAAATGGTTAGATTCTGTGTTGTTGGAGATGGTCATTGCCTAGCACTTATGTGAAGTGAATACCTCCTAGCAGCCCAAGCCTGAATATTGTCCAGGTCCTTCTGCATATGAACACAGACAGCTTTTGCTTGTGTGGACGAAGCTGAATATTGTACAATCATAAGTAAACATTCCCATTCTGACCTTATGATGGACGGAAGATCATTGATGAAGCAGCTGAAGATAGTTGGATTTATCATAGGAACCAGAAGCAAGAGTAGGCCATTTGGATCTTCGAGCCTGATCCGCCATTCATTTTGATCATGGCTGATTTCCCCCTTTTCCCCATATCCCTTGATCCCTTTAGCCCCAAGAGCTATATCTAATTTCTTCTTGAAATCACACAATTTTTTGGCCTCACTTATATTCTGTGGTCATGAATTCCACACATTCACCATCCTCTGGGTGAAGCAAGTTCTCTTCACCTTCATTCTAAGAGGTTTACCCCTTATCCTCAAACTATGATAATTCAACTATGATCATAACTATGACTATCATACAACTATGATAGTTCTGGACTCTCTCATTATTGGGAACATTCTTTCTGAATCTACCCTGACTAATCCTGGTAGAATTTTATAAGTCTCAATGAGATCCTCTCTCATTCTTCTAAACTCCAGTGAACATAATCCTAATCGACTTAGTTTCTCATCATACGATAGACCTGCCATCCCAGGACCTGGACATTACCTTGAACTTTTGTTCTGGGATTGAGATGATTAACCTCCAAAAACCACAACCACCTTCTTTTGTGCCAGGTATGACTTCTCCAGATTCCCACTGATTTCAGTTTTGCCGGGGTTCCTTAATGCCTCATTTGGTCAAATGCTGCCTTAATGTTACGGGCAGTGACTCTCACCTCAGCTCTGGAGTTCAGCTCTTTTGCCCATGTTTGAACTACCACAGTATAAAGTCAGGAGCTGAGAGGCTCTTGCAGAACCCAGGCTGCGCTTTAGTGATCAGGTTATTGCTGAGTAAGTGCTGCTTGATCGCACTGTAGATGATTAAGAGGAGACTAATGGGCTAGTGATTGACTGTGTTGAATTTGCCCTGCTTTTTGTCTACAGGACATACCTGGGCAATTTCCCACATAGCCAAATAGATAGTAGCGTTGTAGCTCTACTGGAATAATTTAGCTAAGGACTAAAATGTGATAATTAGATCCTGCCACATGAAAAATAATTAATGGATTATTTTTCAGCAGCCAATTCAGAGTTTAGCTACTTGTGAATTCAAGCTGAAAACTAAAACTTGCTTTTTAGAAATATATTCCATACCGAAGAACACCTTCAGTGGCAAGCAGGCAGACTCGTTCATTCTTCTAGTGAGTTTGATTTGCATATGAACATCAGGAAGAAAAATGTCATGATCCAGAATGTTTCCATTTCACCATCTGTCTGATAACGCGACACTGAAGTGTTGTTAGCTTCACTTATCTGGGCTTTACAATCAGCAGCAATCTGGCACTTGATGTTGAAATCAACTCATACATTACAAAAGGTCCAAGCTGAGTAAGAGAGTGTGGACCAACAGTAACCTTACTGAGAACACCAAACTGTGAGCCTATCAAAACTGCATCCCCAGCACGCTCCACTACTGTAGTGAGACCTGGACAACAGATGCTGGGAAGAAAAAAACGGCTGAACAGTTTCCACCTTTCCTGTCTAATGTATGCTCGGTATCTCTTGGCAGTTCAAGGTCACCAACTCAGAGGATTTGGAGAATGCTATTTCCATATACAACACAAAGCCAAAAATGTTTATGTTGGCTCAGCCATATTTATTGGAAGAATGATGCCCGTGGATACTCATGGTCATTTGTTTGGTGAGCTAGGCACTGAGTGATGACCTCCTGGGTCTCTTTACCTCGATACAAAGACTCCTACTAGCGAGATATGACTTCTGTGAGACAGTCGCTAATGGCCATGACACCTGGAGATTGATTGTTTGGAAGGGCATTGGAAGAGGGGAGCAGAAACAGAAAGTTCAACTGGCTAAGAGGGTCCAGAGAAAACAGGCCAGCAAAACATGCAACTTCTCAGCTCATGTTTAAAACATGCATCTTCTACAAATGTGGCAGAGACAAATGCCAGTGTGGGGCTCCTGTACCATACCAGACAATGCTTAACACAAAGTTGCCCATCACTGCAAGCCATCATCTCATCAGACTGAAAGTTGCCAATGAACCAATTATAAAACCAAACTGATTTTTTTTCCAAAGACTACTCAGTGTTCCATTCTATGTCAGGCAGGGAGGAAGTGGTCAAGCAGGGGAACTGTGGTTTACCAAGGAAGTTGAATCTCTTGTGAAGAGGAAGAAGGAGACTTATGTAAAGATGAGACATAAAGGCTCAGTTAGGGCACTGGAGAGTTACAAGTAAGCCAGAAAGGAACTATTGAGAGAGTTAAGAAGAACGAGAAGGGGACATGAGAAGTCTTTGGCAGGTAGGATCAAGAAGAACCCTAAAGCTTTCTATAGGTATGTCAGGAATAAAAGAATGATTAGGGCAAGATTAGTGGGAAGTTGTGCATGGAGCATGAAGAGATAGGAGAGGCACTAAATGAATATTTTTCATCAGAATTCATGCAGGAAAAAGTGAATTGTAGCTGAGGAGAATACTGAGATACAGGCTTTTGGACTAGGTGGGATTGAGGTACATTAGGAGGAGATGTTAGCAATTCTAGAAAATATGAAAATAGATAAGTCCCCTCGGCTGGATGGGATTTATCCTAGGATTTTGTGGGAGGCTAGGGAGGAGATTGCAGAGCCTTTGGCTTTGATCTTTGTGTCATCATTGTCCACAGGTATACTGCCGGAAGACTGGAGGATAGCAAATGTTGTTCAAGAAAGGGAGTAGAGACTATCCTGGAAATTATAGATCGGTGAGCCTTACTTCTGTTGTGGGCAAAGTTCTGGAAAGGATTATAAAAGATAGGATTTATAATCATCTAGAGAGAAATAATTTGATTAGGGATAGTCAATACGGTTTTGTGAAGGGTAGATCGTGCCTCACAAACCTTATTGAGTTCTTTGAGAACATGACCAAAGAGGTGGATATGGGTAAAACAGTTGATATGATGTACATGGTTTTCAGTAAAGCATTTGATAAGGTTCCCCATGGTAAGCTCCTGCAAAAATACGGATGCATGGGATTGAGGGTGATTTAGCGGTTTGGATCAGGAATTAGCTAGCTGAAAGAAGACAGAGGGTAGTGGTTAATGGGAAATATTCAACCTGGAGTTCAGTTATAAGTGGTGTACTGCAGGGATCTGCTTTGGGGCCATTGCTGTTTGTCATTTTTATAAATGACCTAGATAAGGGTATAGAAGGTTAGGTTGATAAATTTGTGGACAACACTAAAGTTGGAGGAGTTGTAGACAATGCGGATGGATGTTACAGTTTGCAGAGGGACGTAGATAAGCTGCAGAGCTGGGCTGAGAGGTGGCAAATAGAGTTTAATGTGGAAAAGTGTAAGGTGATTCACTTTGGAAGGAGTAACAGGATTACAGAGTATTGGGCTAATGGAAAGACTCTTGGTAGCATGGATGAGCAGAGAGATCTCAGTGTACATGTGCATAGATCCCTGAAAGTTGGCATCCAGGTTGATAGGGTTGTTAGGAAGGCATACGATGTGTTGGCCTTTATTGGTAGAGGGATTGAGTTTCAGAGCCGTGAGATCATGTTGCAGCTTACAAACGTTTAGTGCGGCCACACTTGGAGTATTGCGTACAGTTGTGGTCTCTGCATTATAAAAAAGATATGAAAGCATTGGAAAAAGGGCAGAGGAGATTTACCAGGATGTTGTCTGGTATGGTGGGAAGGCCTTATGAGGAAAGACTGAGGAACTTGAGATTATTTTCATTAGAGAGAAGAAGGTTGAGAGGTGACTTAATTAAGGCACACAAGATGATCAGAGGATTAGACAAGATGGACAGTGAGAGCCTTTTTCGATGACAAACACGAGGGAACATAGCTTTAAATTGAGGGGTGATAAATATAGGACAGATGTCAGAGGTAGGTTCTTTACTCAGAGGGTAGTAAGGGCTTGGAATGCCCTGCTTTCAGCAGTAGTAGACTTGCCAATTTTAAGGGCATTCAAATGGTCATTGGATGGACATATGGATAATATTGGAATAGTTTAGGTTAGAGGGCCATTAGATTGGTTTCACTGATCGGTGCAACATCGAGGGCCAAAGGGCCTGTACTGCGCTGTAATGTTCTATGTTCTATTACAAAGAGGTTTCTTCCAATACTGCGTGCCATTCTGCCAAAAACTGTAATGTGCATTTAGTGTAATTCACACTTTAATGAAAAGTACCTGACCTCAGGACAACACTTTTCCCTTTGAGCACAGCTAAACTGATAGAAATCCCCCATTCTTGAGGAACAAAGCAGATGATGCTAATGGAGAATGTAGTCTTGAGTGAATGATTTTTGATCATTTCCAAAAACTAAGGTCATTCATTACTGTAAAAGTTAAATAAGCAACAATTTAATATATCTCCCTTTGCCATCATAATTCTTTCAGGATGCAAAACAATTGCACTGAAGACTGTATTATGGCAATAGCATTTTACCGTTATTAACCCAGATCTTATTGAGTAAGTAGGAACTGCTTGTGACTGGAACAAAGTAACTGGTATTTCCATAGTTCGTTTAGAAACAAGAATAAACATTGTGTCAGGGTTTTTTGTTGAAATACTGTACTATTTATCATAGGCTGATTGCAGCAGAGAAGGAGGCCGTTTAGCCCTTCAGCCCTACTGTCCGTTGACTCTTTAAGAGCAAGCCCCAGCTAGCTGCCCTTTCCCTGAAGGCCTGCAATTTCTTTCTCCGATTGTTTATCAAATTTCCTTTTATAAGTTATAATTGTATGTCCTTCCACCACACTCTCAGGCAGTACATTCCAGATCCTAACCAGTTGCTGCAGTTTTAACTTGTATTGTCGTTGTTTCTTTGGGCAATCACCTTGAGTTGTGATCTTCTAGTTCTCAACTCTTGTTACAGGTAACAGTTTCTACCTATCTATCTAGAGCCCCTCACAATTTTTAACATCTCTATCAAATCTCCCTCTCAACGTTCTCTTTTCTAAGGTGAACAATCTGAGTTTCTCCAATCAATCAACATAACTGAAGTTTTTCCTACCTTGGATCTTTCTCATAAATCTTTTCTGCACCCTCTCTAAAGCCTTCACATCCTCCTTAAAGTGCAGTTACCATTTACATCCTTCATCCTATTGAACAACTAGGTGTTGCACACCACGTGAATGACAAGGAAGATGCTTGCTTCATCAGTTTATCCCAGTAACTCGGGGGGGCTCAGCCAACTTTTAGTTTTATGCATTCATGTTCAACATGTGCAGTAAATAGATAAATAAGTAGTATGTTAATCACATTCTTTACACTTATAAAAATTGCAAAGATTGTCTGGTTAGACATCTTGCTGTTTCAAATGTGGTCACATGTAAACCTGCAACTATACCATCATATGTTATAATGTACTCCAACTGTCCTACTTAGCAGCAATCAGCTGACCTTATCAGCAGCCAACAGACCTTTTTATCAGCTGTGTTGGTTGCCCGACAATTGCCCCATTTTAACAAAGTTTATTTATTAGTCACAAGTAAGGCTTATATTAATACAGCAATGAAGTTACTGTGAAATTCCCCAAGTCACCACACTTCGGCACCTATTTGGGTCAACACATCTAACCAGGACGCCTTTGAGACTGAGGAAGGAAACTGGAGCACCTGGAGGAAACCAGAGCAGACACGGAGAGAACATGCAGAGTCCACACAGACAGTGACCCAAGCCAGGAATCAAACCCAGATCTCTGGCATTGTGAGGTAGCAGTGCTAACCGCTGTGCCACCATGTCACCCCATTTCTATCACTGCTCAATTCTGAATAGGCAGGCAACAGGACCACAGTGACAGTCTTCCAAGCCATGGCCTTTTTTTTTGCCACAGCAGGCATATATTTCACACACTTCTGATCCAGCTAGCGGCTCTGCAGCATTTGCAGGCAGGCTTTTGTCTCTTTAAAGGGACAGGAGGCTTTACGGCAGCTAATTAGTTGCTAGAAATGTTCAAAATATAGCTCGGGAAGATCCCTATGCGCTACTGAGAAAGGGAGTGCTCCTGAGACTGCAAGAAGATATTATTTTTACTGTAGTTGCCCATGCAGGGTGGCAGGAAGTCACTTTTACAAAGTGTCTGCCAGACACATCCTGTTGAGCAGGAGGGACCATGTGGGTGATCACCTTACACCATGGAGCATCAAGTTCCAATGTTTTGCCTTGGAAAGTTGCAGGGAGAACTCCTCTTGTAGGTGGCAGTTTCATTATGCCAAAATGGGTCACTGTGCCAATGCAGAGTGGTGACTTGGGGAATTTCACAGTAACTTCATTGCTGTATTAATATAAGCCTTACTTGTGACTAATAAATAAACTTTGTTAAAATGGGGCAATTGTCGGGCAACCAACACAGCTGATAAAAAGGTCTGTTGGCTGCTGATAAGGTCAGCTGATTGCTGCTAAGTAGGACAGTTGGAGTACATTATAACATACGATGGTTTAGTTGCAGGTTTACATGTGACCACATTTGAAACAGCAAGATATCTAAACAGACAATCTTTGCAATTTTTATAAGTGTAAAGAATGTGATTAACATACTACTTATTTATCTATTTACTGCCTTGTTGAACATGAATGCATAAAACTAAAAGTTGGCTGAGCCCCCCCGAGTTACCGGGACAAATGGTTCTCAATTGGACATTTAATTAGTTAAAATGACTTAGCTGCTGTCGTTCCGATCACTGTTAAATGACTGCAATGGCACCAACTCCCAGCACCACCCCCAGCCTCCTAGCAGGCCACAGGGGAGCCAGTAAAATTTTGCCTCCGAGTACAATGGTGCCACAGTACAAATAATTAAAGCTTAAGCAACATGTGGGCACTAAGAACAGAAAATACTACAAATACTCAGCGTGTCGGGCAGTTTCTGTGGAGAGAAAAACAATTAACTTTTCAGTCTAATGGCCTGAATAACAGCTTGCCAGGTAGCAGTATTGACAAAATATTTATGCTGCATGGACAGTTCCAAAGGAGAGATTCAAAGATAGCATTAAATGGTCGGGAAGATTCAATAACCTACTTGTACTGAGTAGTTTTACAGTTTGCCCCGGTTACCGTTGTTCTAGAATCCAAACAATTAATATTACAATGTTGATTTAAACCCAGAGAAAAGCAGAATGGTGAAAACAGTCGATAGTATTGCAGGAAGTCATTTAAAATTTTTCAGCCTAGCATACCGATTGTCAAGGTGTGTATACCCATAGTAAAAAAGTCAGAGAATCAGGCTGGTTTGATGCTTAGCTAAAAACTAGACACTAAAGAATGCTGGTAAGTTGGAGACATTGAACTGTAAACAGCTTGTCAATGAAGTCACATAGGGTTCATTGTTTATATTTTAATCAATGATTTATAGGATAGAATATTTAAATATGACAATTAGGTTTGCAAATTTTACAAAATTAGTTCAAAAGCCAATGATACTATTCAATGCATGATCTTCTGAAGTAAGTTGCAGCACGGTGGCACAGCAATTAGCACTACTGCCTCATAGCCCCAAGGGATCTGTGTTCAATTCTAGCTTTGGGTCACTGTCTTTATGATGTTTGTATATTCTCTCCATGTCTGCGTGGGTTTCCTCCTGATGCTCTGGTTACCCCCCCCCCCCGCAATACAACCAAAGTTTCTACCAATTTTACTAACATCACCCGTAAATAAAAGAGTTAAAACAGGCAGAAATCAGCATATTTGGAGAAAAGTGTTAAACTCAATATCATATATTTATTTTTAAAGCCATCTACCATTTGTGCGTATAATCATGAAATCTTTTCGACTTTTAATATGACTCACATTGATTCCCTAAAAATGAATTTAAAGAGCTTAAAATTTTTGCTAGGATAATGCACAATTAATGGGAGAATATTGAGAGGTGTGGAGGAAGTGAGCGACCTTGGGAATGAATGTTTGCAAATCTCTGACAGTAGCTGGACAGGTCAGTAAGATGATTAAGAAGGCTTTTGGAATCTTTTCCTTTATTAGCGGAAGTATAAAATATAAGAGCAGGGAGATTATGCTCGAACTACATAAATCATTAGTTAAGCTACGATTTAAGTACCGTGTACAGTTCTGATCACCACGTTACAGAAAAAATGTAATTGCATTAGATAGGATACAGTAGAGATTTATGAGGATATTACCAGAACTGGAAAAATGCAGATATGAGGAAAGATTGGATAGGCTAGATAGGATCTGGAAGAAATTATTAATTTTGCTTCCAATTTCCATCCCTCACTTTATGGACACTTTTCCTCCCTTTTTTGCCCTCTCTGTCTCCATTTTGGTGATAGACTATCCACCAGTATCCATTGCAAGTCCACTGACTCCCACAGCAGCCTTGCCACATATCTCACATCCTGCATCAGTTCCCTCGCCTCCATTGCATCTGTTCTGATGATGCCACTTTATAAAAAGACACTGCTAATATGTCTTCCTTTTTCCTTAATTGTGGTTTTTCAGCCATTGTGGTTGACAAGCCCTCATTTTTCACCCCACCAACATCTACATTCAAAGAATAATTCTCCACTTTTTCCACTAACTCCAATTACTAAATACATCTTCCCCTCACCCGCCTGTCAGTATTCCACAGGGCTGTTCCCTCCAGGACACCCTGGTTCACATCTAACTTCTCACCCTCTACCCATGGCAACTTAGCATGTAATCGTCAAAGGTGAACACCTGCCCCTTTACTTCCTCCCTGCTCACCATCCCAGACAATCCTTTCTCAGGAGAAGCAGTGCTTCATATATCACCCGCCCTCCCCTTTAATCTGATTCATTGCTCCCAGCGCGGTCTATTCTACATCAGAGAGACCAATCACAAATTGGGTGATCACTTTCCAGAACAGGCTGCCAGCAGGATCCAGACCTTCCTGTTGCTTGGCATTTCAACACACCATCCTGTTCTCATGTTCACTTGTCCAAGCTTGGCCTGTTGCAATGTTCCAGTGAAGCCCAATGCAAACTGAAGTAACAGTACCTCATCTTAGGCATTTTACAACTTTCCAATTTAACACTGAGTTCAACATATTCAGACACGAGCTCTCCTTCACATTCAGCCCATTTCCATTTATTATATTTTATTTCATTTCTTTTTATCTTATTAATCCATTTTTATTACTTTGTTATTTTTAATTTTCATTTCTCCATCATTTTATTTGTCCACTTCTTTAAAATCTCATTTTCCATCTCATTTTCACTCCCCACATCTCCAATCCACTAGGGCCAAGCTAACAATCTGCCACATGTCTCAGATTGTCCTTTGACACTCTGCAACTTTGTTCTGCAACTTACACATTCTGATCTCTTAATGGGCTGCTATTGATACCATTTTCAGCCTTTACTACAACCATTTACATTCCCTGTGTCTTTTTGTCCATAATATCTTTGTCAATTACGCCCTCCCCCCACTTAGATTACAAAACTGGTCCTATTTTCTTTGTCTTCAGCTCCGACGAATGGTCGAGACTGAATGGTCGAGACTCTCTCCACAGATGCTGTCTGACCTGATGTGTTTTCCCAGCATTTTCTATTTTTGTTTAGCGTAGGCTAGGGTTGCTCTCCTTGCAATAGAGGAAGCTGACAGGAGATTTGATTGTAGGGTACCAAATTGTAGAGGACCAAGGAAAGTGGATGGAAAAGGCTTAGTTATCTTAAAGAGATCAGTGACTAGCGGCCATAAATTCAAAATGATTGGTAGAATGATTGGGGGGAGATGAGGAAAGGTTTTTCCATCTGGAAGCAGAAGGTAGCAAGGGTGTGCAACCCACTGCCTGAGGAGTGGTAGAGGCAGTAGCCCTCAATTTATTTAAAATGTGTCTCGATATGCACCTCAAGTGCCATAACAAGCAGGTCTATAGATCAAATGCTGGGAAGTGAGATTAGTCTCCATTTTTGGACACCCAGGTTCCCATTGTACTCAAGAGTTGGAGAATCCCAACAGGAACCAGATTATGTCAGGATGTGGTTGCTGGGAATAGAGGTTTGTAGTGGCACAAGCTAGGCCCCCTCACCAATGTTTCTCCAACCCTGCGTTGCCCCAGTGCAATTTACACAGGCACAACAAAAATCATGGCTATTAAGTTTAAATGGGTACACAATATTGACAGTAGTCATCTGTCAAAACATTGTTCTTAGAACATGTAGAAAACTTGCACATAGTTAGTTGTTAGCAAGCACTGTTTGCCACTTTAAATTTCTAACTCTCAGTCAGGCCCCTGAACTTCAAAACCCTTATATCGATGATTATAATCAATGATGAAATTACTATTATCTGTTATTACTTATGCTTCTTCAATGCAAATTTAAGATCATTTGTATACATTATCAGGACTATGATAATATAGTCATAATATAGGGGAGGAACTTGCAGCTTGGACCAGTACCTGGAACTTCGATGTTGTGGCCATTTCAGAGACTTGGGTAGAGCAGGGACAAGAATGGATGTTGCAGGTTCCGGGGTTCAAATGCTTTAGTCGGAGTAGAGAAGGAGGTAGAAGGGGGGGAGGAGTGGCATTATTAGTCAAAGACTGTATCACAGTGACAGAAAGGAAGTTTGATGAGGACTTGTCTGTTGAGGTAGTATGGGCTGAGATTAGAAACAGGAGAGGAGAGGTCACCCTGTTGGGAGTCTTTTATAGACCTCCTAAAAGTTCTAGAGATGTTGAGGAAAGGATTGCAAAGTCAATTCTGGTCAGGAGTGAAAGTAATAGGGTAATTGTTATGGGGGACTTTAACTTTACTAATATTGATTGGAATAGCTATAGCTCTAGCTCGTTAGAGGGGTCAGTTTTCGTACAAAGTGTGCAGGAAGGTTTTTTGACTCAGTATGTAGATAGGCCAACTAGAGGTGAGGCTACATTGGATTTGGTGCTGGGCAATGAGCCGACCAGGTGTTAGGCTTGGAAGTTAGTGAACATTTTGGTGATAGTGACCACAATTCGGTTACGTTCACCTTAGTGATGGATAGGGATAGGCATGAAGCTGGTGGCAGTAGTTATAGCTGGGGGAAGGGTAATTATGAGGCCATCAGGAGAGAATTAGGGTGCATAGATTGGACTAGGAAACTACAGGGACTGGGAACATCTGGAATGTGGAGCTTATTCAAGGAGCAGCTGCTGCGAGTCCTTGATAAGTATGTCCTTGTCAGGCGAGGAGGAAATGGTCGAGTAAGAGAACCTTGGTGTACGAAAAAAGTTGATTTGCTGGTTAAAAGGAAAAAGGAGGCTTATGTCAGGATGAGGCTTGATGGCTCGGTTAGTGCAATGGATAGCTATAGATTAGCCAGGAGGGAGCTAAAGAGTGAATTGAGGAGAGCTAAGAGAGGACACGAGAGGACTTTGGCTGATAGGATTAAGGAGAATCCTAAAGCTTTCTTTAGATATGTTAAGAATAGAAGATTGGTTAGGACAAGATTAGGGCCAGTCATAGACAGCAGTGGAAGTTGTGCGTGGAGCCTGAAGAGATTGGAGAGGCACTGAATAAATATTTCTCTTCGGTATTCACGCAGGGTGATGTAAATGTAGTTATGGAGAACACTGAGGTACAGGGTTGCAAACTGGAAAGTATTGAAGTAGATAGGGAGGATGTGCTAGATATTCTTGAGGGTTTGAAGTTGGATAAGTCCCCTGGCCGGACGGGATTTACCCTAGGATTCTCTGGGAGGCAAGAGAGGAGATTGCAGATCCTCTGGCTCTGATCTTCAGGTCCTCGTTGGTTACGGGTGTGGTTCCGGAGGACTGGAGGATAGCGAATGTGGTCCCATTGTTTAAGAAGGGGGAGAGAGACCTTCCTGGGAATTATAGGCCAGTGAGTCTTACTTCTGTGGTGGGCAAGGTATTGGAGAGAATTATTAGGGATAGGATTTATAGTTATTTAGAGAGAAATGAATTGATTGGGGATAGTCAGCATGGTTTTGTGAAGGGTAGGTCGTGCCTTACTAACCTCATTGAGTTTTTTGAAAAGTGACTAAGGAGGTGGATGGGGGTAAGGCGGTTGATGTGGTATATATGGACTTTAGTAAGGCGTTTGATAAGGTGGCCATGGAAGACTTCTGCAGAAAATGCAGATGTATGGGATAGAGGGTGATTTAGCTAATTGGGTTAGGAATTGGCTAGCAGATAGAAGACAGAGGGTGGTGGTTGATGGGAGATATTCATCTTGGAATTCGGTGACAAGTGGCGTACCTCAGGGGTCTGTTTTGGGGCCCCTGCTGTTTGTAATTTTTATAAATGATCTGGATGAGGGTATTGAAGGATGGATTAGTAAATTTGCAGATGACACTAAGTCGGTGGAGTGGTAGATAGTGAAGAGGGGTGTTATAGTTTGCAGAGGGACTTGGACAAGTTGCAGAGCTGGGCCGAGAGGTGGCAAATGAAGTTTAATGTGGAAAAGTGTGAGGTAATGCACTTTGGCAGGAACAATAAATGTGTAGAGTATAGGGCTAATGGTAGGGCTCTTAATAGTGTTGAGGAACAGAAGGATCTTGGTGTATGTGTCAATAGATCCCTGAAGTAGGCAGTCAAGTGGATAAAGTTGTTAAGAAGGCTTATGGAGTCTTAGCTTTTATTGGTAGGGGGATTGAATTTAGGAGCCGCAGCATCATGTTGCAGCTGTACAAAACTCTAGTGCGGCAGCACTTGGAGTATTGTGTGCAGTTCTGGTCCCCACATTATAAGAAAGATGTGGAGGCATTGGAGAGGGTACAGAGGAGGTTTACCAGGATGTTGCCTGGTATGGAAGGCAGGTCTTATGAAGAGAGGCTGAGGATTTGAGGTTGTTTTCGTTAGAAAGAAGGCGGCTAAGAGGAGACCTTATTGAAACATAGAAGATGATTAGAGGTTTAGATAGGGTGGACAGTGATAGCCTTTTTCCTAGGATGGAGAAAGCTAGCACGAGGGGACACAGCTTTAAATTAAGGGGTTATAGTTATAGGACGGATATCAGAGGCAGGTTCTTTACCCAAAGGGTGGTTCGGGAGTGGAATGCCCTGCCTGCAGCGGTTGTAGATGCGCCAAGTTTGGTGGCGTTTAAGAGTTTAGTTGATAAGTATATGGAAGAGAAGGGAATGGTTTAGTTTGGAGGGGCATTGCTTTTTATATTGGTCGGCGCAACATCGAAGGCCGAAGGGCCTGTTCTGTGCTGTAATGTTCTATGTTCTATGTTCTTTGAAGCTGCTGGGGTTGTGGATAGATTAATTACTCTGCATATTATCTTGGATAATAGAATCAGCAGCAAACCCAGCAACATCAGCAGCAGACAACACAACAGAATCAACAACCACAGCAAGCACCCCAACAACAAAACAGCACACAGACAAATGGAACAGCTACTGGAGGAGGAGGTGGGGGAGGAGCTGGAGGAGGCCTACAGCATAACCAAGATAGTGCTCTCAATCAGGGACCGCCAAACAAGAAACCTCGACTAGGTACATCAACTACAACTTCTGGTGGCTCGACCATGCCAACTGATTACCAGGTAATTGCAGTTTTGACAATTCTTGTTTTTCATAATTTCAATAAGAGTCCCTCTCATGCTATCCAAACATTTAATTTTTAAAAAATCTATGTTATGGTCATTACTTGTAAGCAGGGAAGTGTTCAGCAGTAAACATAGCAATACATTGTAAGTGCACCAGAAGCAATATCTTGGAAAAAATATTCATCAAAGACCCCAAACAAATCTTGAACCCTTTCATCCTAACTCCTCGTCAAAGAACATAAGAACAAAAGAAATGGAACCAGGAATAGGCCATTTGGCTATGTGAATTTGCTCTACTATTCAAACAAGGTAATGGCCGATCTTCTACCTCAACTCCAACTTCCTACATTAATCCCATTATCTAAATTCCCTTAGTACCACAAATTCTATTATCTCTGTCTTAGGTATATTCAAAGACTGAGTATCCAGTGATATCTAGTGTAGAGAATTCCAAAGATTCACAATCCTTTCATTGAAGGAATTACTCCTCATCTCATTTCTAAGGTTGTGATGCTGTGTTCTAAATTTCCCAAGCCCCTTAAGAGTTTATACTTTTCAATTAGACCAGCTCTCGTTCTTCTGAACACCAAATAATAAAGAACATTGGCCGGTCTACTACTGGCCTTGATAACAAGGCAGCATTTGATCAATTGTGGCATCAAGAAGCCCAAGCAAAATTGAAGTCAATGGGAATCTCTCCTTTAGGTTGAGCATAAAGGTAGATGGTTATTGGACGTCAATCATCTCAGTTGCAGGATATTGGTTCAGGAGTTCTACCCAACCCTCTTCAGTTGCTTCATCAATGACTTTCTTCCAACATAAGATCAGAAATGGGAATGTTCACAGATGATTTCGTAATGTTTAGAACCACTCACAATATTAATATGCAGTAAGATCTAGACAATATTTGTGATACATTCGTGAGAATGGGCTGGAGATGGGTCTGCTACATAAATAATGTAAGAAAGCAAATATATCCATTGATAATATATTTTAATGCATTTGAAGACTTTTCCACTTTCACAATGCTGGGTCACTTACCTTTTAAGAACGAAGCCCAATTATCAATCACTGCATTTTAAAAATATGACTCAGCATAGAGTATTTCAATATGAGATATAATGTTGGCAGTATCTTTTGAACTTACCTTTCAACAGTTTCTGTTCTGGACTAGGGTTCCCAGTTGAACTCTGTAAAAATTGCATAGGGTCCCCTGCAGTGGAGCCAGCAAGATTGCGACTGCTATGTATTTACTTCCTATGCTGCTAAAAGTTGCCAGCAAAGATAATGGGATGAAAATCTTGGATTTGGATTCTGTTCCCTCATGTATCTTGCATGTATTTGGCCACCTTCATTCTGTCATGGAAGAAGGCATGAATATTCAGGCTAGAGTATTTATTTTATGTGCCTAACTTCTAAGCTTTAGAGCATCATATTGGGACTGGGAGTACCCTAAAGATGTGGTGGAGAACCACCACCACACCACCAACACCACCACCCCCCCCCCCCCCCCCCCCCACACCCCCGCATCCCCTTTCCTGGTATTGGCCAAAGTGCAATTACTCTGTACTAAGATCCATCCAAAAAGATTTAAATTGCAGTCTTTGGATGATGCTGCTTGTGTTGCATCATTAATTACCCAAAAAAAGTTAGAAAAATTATCATAGAATCACTACAATGCAGAAGAAGCCATTCTGGCTATTGAGTTTGTACAACCTCAATCCCACCCAGGCCTAGCCCCATAACCCTAAATACTTATCCTTTCAATTCCTTTGATACTAAGGTGCAATTTAGCTTGATCAATCCACCTGACACGAAGGGCAATTTAGCATGACCAGTCCACTTAACTTGCATATCTTTGGAATGTGGGAGAAAACCAGAGCACCCACTTAACCCATGCAGACACTGGGGGAACAAGGAAACTCCATACAGAGTGTCACCCCAGGCCAGAATTGAACCCAGCAGTGCTAATCACGATGTCACCATGCTACCCATTAATCTTCTAGTAACTACTGTAACTTGCCTAGTAAGTACTGTACAAACCCACACTGAACTCCCCAGGGATTCTGCACAATACCCATCCTCTGAATACTTTGGTCAAGGGACTACACATTCTGACAAGATCTCCCCGACCCAAGAGATTTTCTTCACTCCACAGCGAGTGTTTATAAACATAGACAGGGATCACGGGTAGAGGTGGGAACATCGGGGTGGTGGCACGGGCTCGTTGGGCCGAAGGGCCTGTTTCCCGTGCTGTTTTGTTCTTTTGTATCTTTTGTATCTTTTGTTTCCTCACCTCACTCGCCAGATCCAACTCTTACTCCCACCCCTCACAGAAGGCCCAACCCAACCCCTAATCCAACATCCACGCCCAATCCTACCTAATTACCTTACACATTTATCTTGTCAAGGACCTTTAAACCTGGCTGGACCTTTAAATCTACTTGCTCTATGACAGCTAGTGCTGTTAAAATGGGGACATGTCTTCCCTCCCTGCAACCGTACAGCTGTTTGACACTAAGCCCCAGGGACATGCTGCACTATCCAGGTCATGTCCGTTCTGAGTTTGAAGGTTGGGTGAAATAGGCTCACTTGCATTTTAAGATAAAACATTTCGGGAGGAGTGACAACTTGACTCAATTGCCACTCTATTGGAAGTTACAGTCCATATCTGTGCCATTTCCTTATTCCCTATTATAATATCACCGTATTCTGCCTCTAATGTTTCTTTCATTAATTTCTTTCTGTCTACAAACTTATAGAAATAGTTATAATTTGTTTTAATGTCTTGCTAGTCTACTGTCATATTTTCATTTTTCTTTCCTTTTCAATATCTTGGTTTCTTCTTGCCTGAATTGTATGATCGTCCCAGCTTTCTGAATTACTACCCTTTTTGGAAAATTATAAGCTTTACAACTCATTTTTGGAAAATTATAAGCTTCAACATTTGATTTAATATTATCTCTTCTTGTTAACAAGTATTGGACCACTTTTTCCATGAGATTTTGTGCCTTAAAAGAATGTATATTTGTCAGAAATTATGTATTAATTCAGTAAATGATAGACATTGCTTGTCCACCATATAATTTAATGTAGTTTTCCAATCTATATTAGTCAATTTTCCATTCATTTCTATATAGCTTGCTTTGTTTAAATTTATGATTCTATGTTCAGACTGAACTAAATCACTTTTAAACTCATTATTAAATTCTATCCTATATGATCACTGTTCCATCAAGGTTTCTTTACTACAGGTTATTAATTAACTCTTTCTCATGGCACAATATTAGATCCAAAAATAGCTTCTTCTCCTAATTGATGCTTCAACACAGTATTCTATAAAACTTTCTTGTACATGTTCCATGAATTTGTCCTCCACAGTATGACCTCAAATTTAATTTGTTCCAGTCAATAAGAAAAATCCCCCAAAATTAGTCTTTTACCCTTATAGCTTGTGCCTTTGTCCTTTTTTTTTTGCAGAGGCCAAGGTGACTGAGTGAGAAGGAGTTGAGGGTGTGAGAGGTGTGTTGGGGGGTCCAGTGAGAGACGTGTTCACTTACCCTGGCTGAGGGAAGAAGATCATCCATTTTCTTCTGGCACTGTTGTCTAGTCCTCTTCTGCAGTACACTCGCACTCCCCAGAGCTGTCGCACTCACAAGAGCTGCCACTGCATCCCAGGCTGTTGCTCAGTCCATGAAGGTGGTGCTGGCTTCGTGGTTGCCATCCACTGCAGTCATTGTGAAATGGGTGCTGGGGACTGCTAGGATGCTGTTTATATGGAAGTCCCCAGTGCCTGCAGCAGTTAAGTTGTTATGCTGCCTTGGCATGTTCACCTAAGCTTAATCTTATTTGGCTAATGTTTAGTTAATTTCTTAATTTTAAATGATTTTAATTTTATTACTTAATTGGTTTGTCTAGTTAAAGTTATTAATTAATGTAATATAGCAAAGAAATGGCAAGTTCCAGCTTCCTGGCTTGGAGACAAAGAAAAACACTAACTAATGGAGGTAAAAACAACATAACAAACAGCATCCAGCTTCCCCCAGACACTGAGTTCCTACTTGCACTGAATTCCCAACTTTAGCACTCTGTTAATAGGAGCAGTCATAACCACTTTGTGTTATGAGGGTACAGAGGAGGTTTACCAGGATGTTGCCTGGTATGGAAGGCAGGTCTTATGAAGAGAGGCTGAGGGATTTGAGGTTGTTTTCGTTAGAAAGAAGGCGGCTAAGCGGAGACCTTATTGAAACATATAAGATGATTAGAGGTTTAGATAGGGTGGACAGTGATAGCCTTTTTCCTAGGATGGAGAAAGCTAGCACGAGGGGACATAGCTTTAAATTAAGGGGTGGTGGTTATAGGACGGATGTCAGAGGTACGTTCTTTACCCAGAGGGTGGTAAGGGTATGGAATGCCCTGCCTGCGTCAGTTGTAGATGTGCCAAGTTTGGTGGTGTTTAAGAGGTTAGTAGATAAGTTTATGGACGAAAAGGGAATGGTTTAGGTTAGAGGTCATTGCTTTTTCCTAATTGGTCGGCGCAACATCGAGGGCCGAAGGGCCTGTTCTGCGCTGTTATGTTCTATGTTCTATCTGAGGTTTATGCCTATGAGTCAGTGATGTCTAGATTTGGCTAATCGAACTATCTTAGATAAAATGGCTTGGTTATAAACAGTCAGTTTGGGAAGTTAGAATTTGAATATTGCTGAGAAGATAGACATGTTGCTGAAACTTAGAAATGAAAAGCAGGAGTCAGTCATTTGATCCTTTGAGTCTGCTCTGCCATTTATTTTGATCATGGTTTATCATCAAATTCAAATATCCTGATCTTCTCTTTCCCCCCTATTCCTTGATCCCTTTAGCCCCAAGAGCTGTATCTAATTTCTTCTTGAAATCACACATCATTTTGGCCTCAACTACTTTCTGTGGTAGTGAATTCCACACATTCACCACTCTCTGGGTGAAGAGATTTCTCCTCTTTTGTTTTATTTTTATTTTTATTTTTATCACCTCAGTCATAAAAGATTTACCTCTTATCCTCAAACTTTGACCCCTTGTTCTGGACTCCCTCACCATTGGGAACATTCTTTCTGAATCTACTCTGTCTAATCCTGTCAGTATTTTATAAGTTTCTGTGAGATCCCCCTCAATCTTCTAAACTCCAGTGAATGTAATTCTAACCGATCTCTAATCACATGACAGACAAAGGTTTTGCACTCATCGAGACAAATGTAGAATGCCAAATTTTAAACAATCACAAGTTTATGCTACAGGAGAAAAGAGGTGCTGATTGATTGACAAGTCAACTCTGATTGGAAGAAGTATTGTTATGGAGAAAGTCACAGGGAACCACAGGCTTTCCAAACTTCAGGGGAATTTAAACAAGGCATAACGCTTGAGCATTTTCCTTCTGTTTAGAGGGAATGGGTCCTTGCATATGAATGTATGTCGCTACACTCTGCCATCAACAACTTCAGATTGTGACCTTTCTTCTCTATCTTATTCCCTTATTTTCAAATATCCCACAAGCATTACCTCAGCGCCACGTCCTTCCACCTCCCCCCCCACCCCCCGCCCGTCCACCTATTTTTTGTTCTTAAAATTGTTACATTTGTTGCAATCTCTCACGGCTACACTTTAATTCTACTTTCTTTCTTTACAGATGTTGCCAGACCTGCTGAGTTTTACCAGCATGATCTGTTCTTGTTTCATACTATAAGCTTGACGTATTATCTTAAATTGATTTTAATGCAACTACAAGCACACTCAAGATTGTTTAGCAAATGTTGTCCAGTTGCAGAATCACGTCTAACAGTAGGCATTTTGTTTTGGGTTTTGAGCTCATTGAGTATGGTCTGTACTTTGTCCATTTCAAACAGCTGAGGGAACATATTGTTTGACTCAAACAGCCAATCATTGGGATGTATGACCTGTGTACCTAATAAAGCACCAGCACTGAAATTCATACATGACGTTCCTCAATTGTATTGGTAGGCTTTTTGGGCTGACAGCACCATCCTGTTAATGAAAATTACATTGGGAAACTCTTCTGCATGGAAAAGGTGGCAGGAGTTTATAACTCTTTTCTGCATGTCAATTTATGTGAGGTCAATTGTTAATTTTAAATTTGAGATTAATAGATTGGTGTTTACCAAAGATAATCAGGGATACAGGGCAAAGTTAGTTAGATGCTTGAAGTTAGCTTGCTGTTGTTGAGTGATGGAATAGCTCTGAGAGTCTAAACAGACTACTCCAATGTTCCAGTACAAAGAACAAAAAAAATTACAGCACAGGAACAGGCCCTTTAGTCCTCCAAGCCTGCATCCACCAAGCTGCCCAACTGAACTAAAACTCTTTACCCTTCTGGGGAACATAACCCTTTATTCTCATCCTATTCACGTATTTGTCAAGACGCCTCTTAAAGATTCCAGGCACCTACTACCCACTGTGTACATCTTCTTTAAACCTTGCTCTTTGCACCTTAAATCTATGCCTCCTGGTAATTTACTCTTCCACCCTGGGAAAAAGTTTCTGACTATCCACCCTGTCCATGCCCCTCATAATCTTGTAGACTTCTATCTGGTTGTCCCTCAACCTCCATCGTTCCAGTGAGAACAAACCAAGTTTCTCTAATCTCTCCTCGTAGCTAATGCCAGGCAACATCCTGGTAAATCTTTTTTGTATCCTCTCCAAAGCCACATCTTCTGTTAATGAGGTGACCAGAATTAAACACTATATTCCAAGTGCAGCCTAACTAAGATTCTATAAAGCTGCAACATGACTTGCCAATTTTTAAATCAATGCCAAGCCTGATGAAGGTATGCATGACGTATGCCTTCTTAACTACATTCTCCACCTATATTGCCACTTTTCGTGAACTGTGTACCTGTACATCCAGATCTCTCTGCCTATCAATATTCCTAAGGTCTCTGCTCTTTACTGTATATTTCCCATCTGTATTAGATCTTCCAAAATGCATTACTTTTCATTTGTCTGGATTAAACTCCAACTGCTGTCTCTCCACCCAAGTCTCCAACTGATCTTTCTCCTGCTGTATCCTCTAATGGCCCTCATCACTATCTGCAATTCCACCAACCTTTCTATCATCTGCAAATTTACCAATCAAACTAGTTACAATTTCTTCCAAATTATTTATATATATTACAAACAGTAAAGGTCTCAGCATTGAGCCCTGAAGAACCCTACTAGTCACAGCCTTCTATCCCTCTGTCTTCTATGACTGAACTAGTTCTGTGTCTATCTTACCAGCTCACCTGTGATCCCATGCGACTTTATTTTCTGTGTCAGTTTGCCATGAGGGACCTTGCCAAAGGCCTTACTAAAGTTACTGTAGCCAACACTCACTGCCTTACCCTCATCAATCATCTTTGTCACTTAGTCAAAAAACTTGATCAAGTTAGTGAGACATGACCTCCCTTCACGAAACCATGCTGTCTCACTAATATTTTCACTTATTTTGTAAATCCTGTCTTGAAGAACCTTCTCCAATAATTACCCTACCATTGACGTAAGACCTGTAATTACTTGGATTATCCTTTGCTACCCTTCTTAAGCAAAGGAACAGCATTGGCTATTCTCCGATCCTCTTGGACCTCCCCTGCAACCAGTGAGGATACAAAGATTTCTCTCAAGGCCCCTGCAATTTCCTCCTTTGCCTCTCTCAGTATTCTGGGGTATATGCCATCAGGCCCTGGGAATTTGTCTACCTTAATGTTGCTCAAGACCCCCAGTACATCTTCCTTTTTGATCTTAACATGACCCAAACTATAAACATACCTTCTCCAGATTCATCAGCCACCAAGTTTTTCTCTTTGGAGAATACTGATGCAAAATACTCATTTAATGCCTCACCCATTTCCTCTGGCTTCACGCATAGATTTCCTATCATGTCCTCGAGTGGGTCAACCCTCTCCCTGGCTACTCCTTGCTTTTTATAAATGTATAAAAAGCCTTGGGACTTTCCTTAATCCTGCTAGCCAATGACTTTTCATGACCTCTTTTAGCCCTCCTGACTCCCTGCTTAAGTTTCTTTCTACTTTCCTTGTATTCCTCACATGCTTCATCTGTTCCCAGTCTGTCAGCCTTGATAAATGCTCCCTTTTTCCTTTTTGAGTAGGCTCACAATATCTCTCGTTATCCAAGATTCCCAAAACTTCCATATATATTGTCAGCCTTACAGGAATGTGCCAGTTCTGAATTCCTGTCAACTTACATTTTGAAAGCCTCCCATAAGCCAGATGTTGATTTGCCCTCAAACATCTGTCCCCAACCTACATTCATTAGTTCCTGCCTAATATTGTAATTAGCCTTCACCCAATTTAGTACCTTCACTTGAGGATTACATTTATCTTTATCCCTCAGTACCTGAAGCGAATTCCTGTGACTTAGGGGAGGTTGAAATCTATACTAATCCCCCTGACACTAAGGGACAATTTAGCATGGCCAATCAACCTAACCCACACACCTGTAGAGTGTGGGACGAAATTGGAGCATCTGGAGGAAACCCACGCAGAACATAGAACATTACAGCGCAGTACAGGCCCTTCAGCCCTCGATGTTGCGCTGGCCAGTGGACCCTCTAACCTAAACTATTCCAATATCATCCATATGTCTATCCACCGAACATTTGAATGCCCCCAAAGTAGGCGAGTCCACAACTGCTGCAGGCAGGGCATTCCAAGCTCTCACCACCCTCTGTGTAAAGAACCTGCCTCTGACATCCGTCCTATAACTACCACCTCTTAACTTAAAGTTATGTCCCCTCGTGTTGGTCATCACCATCCGAGGAAAAAGGCTCTCACTATCCACCCTATCCAATCCCTTAATCATCTTATACGCAGACACAGGAAGAACATGCAAACTCCACACAGATAGTGACCCAAGGAATTGAACCCGGGTCCCTGGTGCTGTGAGACTAACCATTGTGCTATCATATAGCCCAAGTTACTCTCATGACAAGCAGTAAGGCATTCATTTACACTGCAGCACCCTGGAAGCTCCCTATATGCTATATAGTGTAGTTTTCAGTAAGTGTCTGAAAACAGAGGTAAAAGAAACAATGGACTTCTAAAGTCCACAGAACAGTTTCATAGCATAAAATTCAAATCAGTGGCAGTCATTGTTGGATTCTATGGCTGACATTTGATGACCAAAATGGTGTCATGTATGCACACTTTTGGGAGAGTCATGCTGGAAATCATATTGATGAGTGCGGCAGTGGACAACTGTTGGAAGTATGCAGAGTAAATACATCACAGAATCACACTATTGATGCAGCATTATAGAAGGCCATTCAGCCTGTCATATCTATGCCAATTCTCTGAACAATTCATCTAGTGTCTTTCCCCAACCTTCTGCACATTATTCCTTTTCAGATTCACGTGTCCTTGTTTTACATGCATATAATTTCAGTGATACTGGTTGGGAAAAAGCTACATGGATGGAAATCAGCGGAATGTTGACTGAAAGGCTGGCTATACTCAGGGTGGATAAGTCACTTGGTCCAGATGGCTCGCACCTCAGTTGCTAAGGGAAGTGAGAATGAGGAAGGACTTGCCAAATCTTCCAGTCTTTCCTAGACACAGGACAGGTGCCAGAGGATTGGAAAATGTCAAATGTGATACTCTTATTCAAGAAAGAGGTTAAAGAATATAAGATTTAATGTCAGTTGTGGGTAAGCTTTTAAAAACAATAATCATGGGGAAATGAATATATGTACGGGGAGGTTTGAGTTAAGTGAGGAGAATCAGCACAGATTTATTAAAGGTTAGATGTTTTCACCCAACTCAGTCCGCATTATTTCCCATTCCTCACCAAGTGAAATCTTGCTCTCTGATTCCTATCATTTTCCCTCACCCAAGTCCTAGCCCAAACCTAACCTTCCAGAAAGAAAATTGGCAGAGCATGAAGAAAAGTGCTCTCTGCCTGACCCAAAAACCTAACCTTCCAGAAAGCGTTCCTGTGTCAGAATTGGATGAGGGCAGGATTGGCCATTCCTTCTTCCGCACATTCATCATTCATTCTTTCAAATGGAAATTAACCTGTGGAATTGTGCCCCAACTTAACCTACTGGTTTAAAGAAAGGTGAGATAATTTTGACAATAAAAAACAATACTCCAGTTCATTTGAAACCTCATTTAAACTGAGTTTTCACTCAAGGACATTGGACAAATACAAGGGAGTACAGAAGATAAAATCGATTGTTTCATATTGATTTGCATTCAAACTTGGGCATTTTTAGTTACTTAATTCAGAACTACTGTTATTTCAAAATGTTATCTAATCTTTCGTTTAAAGTATTTCTGGTTCAGTGCTAAATGCACATCAGCACAGAGCACATAATGTAATCTTGACCTCCTGTACATGAAAGAAACTTTGCTCTTGTATGTTTACCCTTCAGGGGCAGATAGTTTATTTCTACTATTACCTTTTAGACAGACTAATTTTTTATGACTTAAAAATTTTTCTTAAGTGAATAAGGAGATACATTCACAAGTTATAACAATTATATACAAACCATCTCTAATGGACAAAAAATACGCAAAACACCTTTGAGTTCTAAGATGTAACTTTGGCGTAGCCTAAATGATTTACTTTATATGTTTTTAATTTTTACTAACTGACTATTTGATGATTGTCTCCAGATTACCATTGTCCTAATAGTCAGTATTTTGTCAGGCCAATGAGGCTCTTACCCACTGGCTTGGCCAGAAACCCCTGTCATTCACATAGACAGAGCCCGTGCAACCATGAGACAAATGTGACACTGGCTGAGGGTGGCAAAATTTGGGGACAGCAAAAGCTGCCAGCTTTTTAAAAACAGAACAGACTTGCGATTTTTTATTTAAAGCTGGCAATGAACCATGAAACTGTCTGAAGATCTATCAGTTTTTGTTTTACAAACAACATTAACTGTCAGTTAAGTTGATAGATGCTGAGAGGTAGAACTGACTGCAGGGTTGTTGTGGAGGAACAGCTGCTGCTTTTCTAATCAAAGCATCTGTATCTGGGGCAGCAGAAAGGAAATCCATGGTGAAGGAACTGAACAGCGAGTGCGACAGAGACAGAATCTGTGACTGAAAGAGTAGCTCCCTCTCTCTCAGGCTCACTCCTCCTTTAATCACAATTCTGTCTGGTCCCACAAGAATTTCAGCTTGTCTTGTCCCACTGCCAGTGGCAGTGGTTGAAGTGAGGACTTTACCATCCCTCACTCCTTGGTCCCCCCACTCCTGGAGCACCTTATCCTAATGTGCAGCAGTCAGCGTCTACAACAAAGTACTTGTCTGGTTTAGAGGTACTTGTTCTTGGAATGATAATTTGGTGATAATTTGTTATCACCAAATTATTATGGTGCAGAAAGAGGCCATTTGGCCTATTGTGTCTTACCAGCTTTCCAAAAAACCATCATGATTTAGTGACATTCTCCTGTTTTTTCTATGTGCCCTCCACATTATTGCTATTCAAGTAATCATCTGATGTCCTCTTGAATGCCGTGATTAAACCTCCCTTCACCATACTTCCAGACAATGCATTCCAGATGCAAAAACATTCATTATGTGAAAAAGTTTCTTTTCAGATCACATTTGCTTCCTTTGCAAATCACTTTAAATCTGTGCCTTTTCATTCATCCTTTTAGAAGGGAAATAGTTTCTCTCTGACTTTTCTGTCCAGCCGCCTCATGATTTTAAACATCACATTAATTTCCTCTTAACCTTCTTCTCTCCAAGGAGAAGAGGAGTCCCAACCACTCCAAGCTATCCTCATAACTGAAGTCTTACATCAGTTCAATTCCTGGCTTGGGTCACTGTCCACTGTGTGGCGTTTACACATTCTCCTCAGTTTTGCGTGGGTTTCCCCCAAATGCTCCAGTTTCCTCCCACAGTCCAAAGATGTGTGGGTTAAGTTGATTGACCATATTAAAATTGCCCTGTAGTCTCCTGAGATGTGTAGGTTAGAAGGATTAGTGGATAAATATGTAGAGATATAGAGATAAAGCCTGGATGGGATTGTGGTTGGTGCAGACTTGATGGGCCAAATGGCCTCTTTCTGCACTGTAGAGTTTCTATGATTCTATGATCGCTGGAACCATTCTTCTGCATTCTCACCAATGCTTCACATCCTTCCTATAATGTGGTGCCCAGAACGGTACACGATATTCCAGCTGAGGTCTAACTAGTATCCTGCATAAGTTCAGAATACTGTATGCTTTATTAACTGCTGTTTCCACCTGCCCTACCACCTTCAAGGATACATGATTGTATACACCCAAGTTCCTCTGTTCCTGCATTCTTTTAAGAATTTTACCTTTTATTTTATAATCTCCCCATGTTCTTCCGACCAAAATGCATCAACTTCACACTTCGCTACATTGAACTTTATCTGCCATCTATCTGCCCACTCCATCAACTTGATTTGATTTGATTTGAATTTGATTCATTATTGTAACAAGTAATAGTATACAGTGAAAAGTATTGTTTCTTGCGCATTATACAAAACATAGCCTGCACAGAGAAGGAAAGGAGTGAGTGCAGAATGTAGTGTTACAGTCATAGCTAGAGTGTAGAGACTTAATATAAGATAGATCCATTCAAAAGTCTGATGGCAGCAGGGAAGAAGCTTTTCTTAAAACAGATTTTTATATCTTTTTCCCGACTGAAGAAGGTAGAAGAGAGAGTCCATGGAGTCCTTAATCATGCTGGCTGCCTTACCAAGGCAACAGGAAATGTAAACAGAGTCAATGGATGGGAGGCTGAATTTGTGTGATTGTCTACTTGTCTATTTCCTTTTGAAGTTCTATACTGTCTGCTTTACAGTTTACAAAACTTTCAAGTTTTCTGTCAACCACAAACTTTGAAGTAGTCTCCTGCACACCAAGATCTAGATTATAAATATCTGTTGAAGGTAGAAGCAATATTAATGTTGAAACTACTCTCCCTATAGTCCGAACGCTTTGGAATGCCTGCATTGTGCCTCTGTTTGATCAATCACTTTGAACATGAGTTACTAGTGACTTTGGTCATTATTAATATTTTGATATCAGCTTCCTCTCTGTTCTGTTAATATTAGTAGAAATATAGCACAGTGACGTAGAGGTTAGCACTGCTGCTTCACAGCGTCAGTGACCCGGGTTCAGATCCCAGCTTGGGTCACTGTCTGTGTGGAATTTGCACATTCTTCCTGTGTCTGTGTGGGCTTCCTCCAGGTGGTCCAGTTTCCTCCAGTCTGAAAAACATGCTGCTTGGGTGCTAAATTTACCCTCAGTATACCTGAACAGGTGCTGGAATGTGGCGACTAAGGGATTTTCACAGTAACTTAATTGCAGCATTAAGGTAAGCCTACTTGTGACATAAATGAATAAAAAGAAAATTTGGTTTAGAAATGAGACTGAGATAAGACTAAAGGCGTTATTCACATGAGGTTTTGTTTAGACCATTTTTACAGTTTGCTAATACCACCAGTCTAGAGGATGCTGGAAGTTGGCAGCTCCAGCTGAATATAAAAATGGCTTCAGAATTTGAAGGTACAAATATTCTCCATTTAGTTTCAAATGATGTTTGATAGCTTCTTCTGTCCATTGCATTGCTGTTCAGTGATTCCCTTTATTGTATGGATTTGCTTTATAGAAACGTACTGGAGGAAACTTTTTGCAAATGCAGCGTACTCTGCTTCTTGTTAGTAGAAAATTTCACAAGTCTCGTGCGCATGCGTTGATGAAAATATATGGATTTGTTTGTCGATGCAAAGTCCTTGATAAGTAAACAAATAAGTCACTTGGCATCATGGGGTGGGATACATGCATAAGAGTGAAGGTTCACCTGGAGCCCCTGTTGTACCAACCCTGTACGTGGGGGAGGAACAGAGAGCAGTTTTGATGAGAGCAGCCAGAATTCTTTCCACTGCCACCTGTTTGATGGTGGTCAGCTCAGGCTGTTGCCTGTAGTTGTGTTCTTCTTGAGGTCAAACAGTAACTGACCATAAAGTCTAAAGAATTCAGCCAGTCCAAATCACAGTCATATGATACTGATTTTGGGTTATTAATTGATGTCCTCTTATTGAAACCATTGTGTTAGAACAAGTAATGCTTAGGCTGTTAGCACTATTATTGGAATTAGGGAGTATGAAGGGTTGTCTTTGTCCAAAGTTGGCTGGAACAGATCAGCCATCTTAGGCCAATGTGTTGGCTTGGGTCGCAGCTCATCAGCTTGTTCAGTATTGCTTCCTTAGTGACTGTAACTTCACCAAGTTCCTCTTTCTCCTCCATCTTCTGATTTACTACTATTATTAGATTATTTACTGTACCCTCTATAGTGAAGACAGAAGCAAAATATTTATTCATTTCCTTATTTGCTACTATTAACTTCCTATCCTCACTCTCTGAAGGATCAATATTCACTTTACTGTTAGGGACCAGATCAGAAACTCCAAGGTGTATTATGAAGTTAGCCTAGACCCAACTTTTACATTTGATTTTGGCATTATGGTTAGCATGAGGTGTTTCACTCCAGCTATGATTCGATTGACTTACTAAGTTTTTATGAAAACAAACTTTATTTAAGAACACAGTTAGAATATAACAAAAAGAATTAGCATTGCTTTACCAATTAAAATATTTAAACCTGACAATGTATAATTCATAATAGTTATCAGTTTGTATTGTTCCAAGCATAGACATAAACCTCTGCTTCAGAACCAGTTAACACCAAAAGCAAATATCCTTATATACATGATAGATTTCCAGTCTTTTAACATCTTTGGACAGAAATCCCAACAACAGTTTCCAGAAAAGGATATATCCCCAGACAGCAGAATTTCAGAGAAATAAACCTAATCTCTGGCAGATCCCTACCTCCAAACTTCAGAGGTGAAATCAGTGCAGAAGAGGCCTTCAGCCCAAGAAGTCTGCACCGACTTATGAAATGCCCTGACCTGCCCACCTAATCCCATTTGCCAGCACTTGGCCCATAGCCTTGAATGTGATGGCATGTCAAGTACTCACTTTTTAAAGGATGTGACCCTCCCAGGTAGTTCATTCCAGACTGCACCCTTTACATAAGAAATAGGAGTAGGAGTAAGCCATCTAGCTCTTCGAGCATCCCCATATGCACTCTGCCTGCAAAAGTACCAGCAATTCCAAATTGCGCTGCAAAAGCTTAACATGCCCAAAATCCTCCAGCTGCAATCAGTCTCTCCAATTGCACATGTGCAGAAAAAAAGATAGAATGCTGCTCCCCTGCCACACCCTGCCCGGGCTGGAGAATGCTCCCTACCCCGGTTCCCATAGACATTGCCCCACCCTTACAACATTGCTGATCCCCTTAGCCCCCAAGTGGCCTGTTCATGGGCCCTCATCCCCCTTCCCTCCACAGATCTCAGGCAGAGTGGCAGCAGACCTCCCCAAGTGGCAGTGGACCCCCTTTTCCCACCCCTCCCAGTCTCAAACAGAATTGCAGCGGACTCACCCCCCACACACACACACACACGCACGCACGCACACACACACACACACACACACACGCACACACACACAGAACCATCAGATGCTCAGCACTCATCTCCTCACCAATTGGAATACTCAAATCAAACTTCTATGGAGCATGTCTGTTTCACGCTGATTCTGGATGAGTGAATGCGGTGGTAAAAGGGGAACATAGAACATAAAACATTACAGTGCAGAACAGGACCTTCAGCCTTCGATGTTGCGCCGACCAATTAGGAAAAAGCAATGACCCTCTAACCTAAACCATTTCCTTTTCATCCATAAACTTATCTACTAACCTCTTAAACGCCACCAAACTTGGCGCATCTACAACTGCAGCAGGCAGGGCATTCCATACCCTTACCACCCTCTGGGTAAAGAACCTACTCTGACATCCGTCCTATAACTACCACCCCTTAATTTAAAGCTATGTCCCCTCGTGCTAGCTTTCTCCATCCTAGGAAAAAGGCTATCACTGTCCACCCTATCTAAACCTCTAATCATCTTATATGTTTCAATAAGGTCTCCTCTTAGCCGCCTTCTTTCTAACGAAAACAACCTCAAATCCCTCAGCCTCTCTTCATAAGACCTGCCCTCCATACCAGGCAACATCCTGGTAAACCTCCTCTGTACCCTCTCCAATGCCTCCACATCTTTCTTATAATGCGGGGACCAGAACTGTACACAATACTCCAAGTGCGGCCGCACTAGAGTTTTGTACAGTTGCAACATGACGTTGCGGCTCCGAAATTCAATCCCCCTACCAATAAAAGCTAAGACTCCGTATGCCTTCTTAACAACCTTATCGACTTGATTGGGAAGTGCTGGTAAAGTTGGGCATGTAGCCCATTAAGTCAATCTAAATGCATGCAAATGCATTTAAATGTCCCAGTTCTAACCGCAGCCATTTTCAGGCCTTGGGAAAGGGAGAACAGGCATGGAAGTGGGCACGGATCGCACTACCTGTTTCATACTAATTTTACCAAGTTCTCGTGCCCAAAAATGGATGCAACGCAATGGTAAAATCAAGCTCCCAGACTCCCACCACTGTCTGAGTGAAGGCATTTTTCCTCACATCCCCTCCAAACTTCCTGTCCCTTACTTAAATCTGTAGCTCCTGGTTACAGATTCAATCACCAAGGGAGTCGCACTCCCACTGGCATCATAGAGGCTTGTGTTGCCTTGCTGGGTCAAGATCCACTGCCAGCTGCTTGTGCCAGGCTGTGTTCTCTTTAGAAGGGTTCCTGTGAAGCAGTGTTATCCTGATGGCACACAGCCTAGCTGGCAGGATGATTATTTTGGACCACACAGGACCAGACAATTTTGTCTGTCTGAAAATAGCACACTAAGTTGCAAGATGGGACTTGCACTAATGTTCCTTAATGGGCCAGGCTCCAAATTGTTAGTAAGGCAATTTTTTAAGACTGCTATTTCACAGAATCTGGGAGTATTCTGGAGTGCTTTTGAAAGGATTGTGGTAAATTCCTGGATTTGTCAGAGAGGATTGTTGCAGGAAAGGCAGAAGATTGGACAATTTGTCTGCACTGAGAATGTGAGAGCAACAGTGGTTCTTGTTGTTGGTCTGCTACACAACAGATCAGATGGCGAGAATCGGAGTGGTTCTCTGGACCCACTGGCAACTCACGGGAATCTCAGCAGCATGTTGAATTGTGCCTAAAACAGATTCTCATCACAGAATGGGTGGGAACCTGTTAATTAATTATACAAAGTTACTCATTGTCATGTAATTATTGAGCTGGACATCTAATTCAGTGTCTAACTGCAATGCACCCTCCCCCCACCCCCACCACAAGCAGTAAGTCCTAATAGCAGGTTTTGGTGTAGATTCTGACAAACATGGACTTGGTGCCTTGTACTCCGATGGGAGGACACGAAGTGTCCATGTGCCCCTGTGCTGTTGCAAGACTTCAAGATTCCTGGGGGTTGATTGAGCTTAGTTAGTATCATCTGTCTGCATCTTTTAACCTGGTTTGATTGACAGGTTTACTTAACAGTTGCCTTTGTTCCTAACTGCAATGTTTACAAAGTGAGGGGGAGGAAGCCTACAAAGTGAGGGATTGGGACCCCCTTTAAAAACAGCATCCTGACCTCTGAAAAGTTGGGTTGGCTGGAATGTTTCCCTGCTAGGCATAAATTTGCATCAATCAGGCACTGCTGATGCCAGTTTTCACACTGGCAAGAGTTCTTCGAATGCAAAATTCAGCAAAGCAAATGGGACATAAAAAAAACTTGCCTGTTGAAATTACTTTGAAGCAATTTAGTTATATTTTGGTTTCTGTTTTATTAATGTTAAAAAAATCCTCAATTTAGTTTTAGATTCAAATCGCAAAGACAGTTTTGAGTTTATGTCTACAGTAAAATGTCAGTCCTTGAAAATACACTAATCAAGTCAGGACTGTCATTAGAAGCAGTTAAGAGAATTCAGTCATTCCCATTTGAACCACAAATAACAAAGCAAAATGCACCAATTGTGAATCCTCTTCACTGTTTTTTTTTCTCAAATTTCCTGTAAGATAAATAAATCTCTAAACAGTCGATGATTTTCCATATTTGAGGAAAATGAAGTTATGAAAACATTGCTCTTGTTGGGGGTTTGACCAAAACTACACAACTGGAGAATCACATCTCTTGCATTTCATCCACCTGTAATCAATATACATTCATCTGGCCTTTACATAAATTCATGTAAATTCGTGTGCGTGGAGTCATAATTGATAGATGAGGCATTGAATGAATACTTTTCTTCAGTGTTCACTAAGGAAAAGGGCCATGATTTTGAGAATGAGTGCATGATACAGGCTGATAGGATGGAGAAGGTAGGTTGAAATGCAAGAGATGTGATTCTCCAGTTGTGTAGTTTTGGTCAAACCCCAACAAGAGCAATGTTTTCATAACTTCACATTTTTCCTCTCTGTATATGAGAGCCCCGACTTTATAATTATATCATAGGTAAATTCTTAGCCCCATGAATGATGCAAATGCCAGGTCAGCCTCACTATATGCCCCCACCAGGGATGATATCCCCACCTGGAATAGCACCCGGCCAGATGCCAGCAGGTTCCGTTCCTCCTGGCCAGATGACTGGGCAGATGTCGCCTCCACTCAGACAGTGCCTGAGGATCTGCGCAATCACACCCTGTTCTTAACCAACTCGCCCGAGGAGATTAATGAGGGAAGATGTATTAGCAATTCTGAAAAACCTGAGGGTTGATAAGCCCCTTGGGCTAGATGGGATACATCCTAGGATACTTTGGGAGGCAAGGGATGAGACTGCGGGTCCTTTAGCTTTGATCTTTGGGTCCTCACTGTCCACAGGGATTGTGCCAGAGGACTGAAGAGTGGCAAATGTTGTTCCTCTTTTCAAGAAAAGAAATAGGAATGAAACTGGTAATTATAGGCTAATTAGTCTTACTTCGGTGGTAGGTAATTTAATGGAAAGGGTCCTGAGAGATAGGATTTATGGCCATTTGGAAAGTTTCAGTTTAATCCAGGGATGGTCAGCACAGTTTTGTGAGTTTTGTAAGTCCTGCCTCACAAATTTGATTGTTTTCTTTGTGGGGGTAACTAAGTATGTGGATGAAGGTAGAGAAGTTGATGTCATATACATGGATTTCGGTAAGGTGTTTGATAACGTTCCCTATGGTAGGCTCATGAAGAAGATAAGGAAGTGTGGGATAGAAGGAAATCTGGCCGCTTGGATAAGTAACTGATGTATCATAGAAGAAAGACGGTGGTGATGGAAGGAAAACTTTCAGACTGGAGGCCAGTTACCAGCGGTGTACTACAGGGGTCACTGCTGGGTCCTCTGCTATTTGTGATTTTTATCAGTGACTTGGATGAAGGAGCTGAAGGGTGGGTTAGTAAATTTATTGATGACACCAAGATTGGTGGAGTAGCGGATGAGGTGGAGGGCTCTTGCAGGCACAGAGACATTGATAGGATGCAGAGCTGGGCCGAAAGTGGCAGATGGAGTTCAACCCTGATAAATGCAAGGTGATTCATTGATAGGACAAACTTGAATGCAGATTATAGGGTCAACGGCAAGGTTCTAAGGAATGTGGAGGAGCACAGAGATCTTGGAGTTCATATCCACAGATCTCTGAAGGTTGACAGTCAAGTGGATAGAGCTGTGAAGAAGGCTTATAGTGTGTTAGCATTTATTAACAGGGAATTTGAGTCTAAGATCCGTGGGGTTATGCTGCAACTATACCAAATGTTGGTGAGACCACGTTTGGAATATTGTGTTCAGTTCTGGTCACCTCACTTTAAGAAGAATGTGGAAGCATTGGAGAGAGTGCAGAGGAGATTTACCAGGATGCTGTCTGGTTTATGAGGAAAGGTTGAGGGAGCTGGGGCTTTTCTCTTTGAAGCGGAGGCGGATGAGAGGCGACTTAATAGAGGTTTATAAAATGATGAGAGGGATTGATAGAATGGACGTGCAGAGACTGTTTCCTCGGTGAATGTAACTATTACTAGGGGACATAAATATAAGGTTCAGGGTGGGAGATTAGGAAGGATGTCCGAGGTAGATTCTTCACCCAGAGAATAGTTGGGGTATGGAATAGCCTGCCTGCCGTGGTAGCGGATTCGGATACTTTAGGTACTTCCAAGCAGTTTTGGGTATGCATGTGGAGCACATCATAATTATAGGAAGTGGGATAGCTTGATCTTGGGATTGAACATAGCTTGGCACAACACCGAGGGCTGAAAGGCCTTACTGCGCTGAAGTGTTCTATGTCCTATATTTTACTAGTGTTAATAACAATATTTGCAGTTTATTCAATTGATGCTGATTTTAGCAATGTACAAGTGGAAAAATTTAAAAAAGGCAATTTCTTTTCAGGTCTATCTTTCCAGGGACTTTTGGGTGTATTGGGTTCAAAATCGACCCATTTACTTTTAGATTTAATGGTAGCCAGACAGAGCAAAGACAAGCTGATTAGAAATAAGAAAGACAATTATATACATATTAGTGCTTCAATCTGCAAAGATCATTGCATTTACCCACATAACTCCCTACCCAATTGTTTCTTAAATAATTACAGGGTATTTGTCCCCAGTAATCTATCTAATAGAGGAAAATTGGTCCTCTTTAGGACAGAGGAGGGGAACTAAGGCTAGAGTCTGAGGGAATGGGGGAGATCCTGAATGAATACTTTGTGTTAGTAATCACGAAGGAGAGGTACCTGTTGTCAGGTACTGAGGGAGTTGAAGACCCGTTAGAGGAAATATTTATTACGAGGGAGGAAGTGTTAGGGTTTTTAGGTAGTATTAAAACTGATAAATCTCCGGGGCATGATGGCATTTATCCTGGGCTGCTGAGGGAGATGAGGGATGAAATTGCTGGGGCTCTAACTCAAATCTTTGTCTCTTCTTTGGACACAGGTGAGGTCCAAGAGGACTGGAGGATAGCGAACATGGTACCGTTGTTTAAAAAGAGTAGTAGGGATAACCTGGGTAATTATAGTCCTGTGAGTTTGACATCAGTGGTAGGGAAGTTGTTAGAAAGGATGCTTAGGGATGGGATGTATAAGCATATAGTGTATAAAAGCATATCGGATGTTAGAGGGAGGTTTTTCACACAGAGGGTGGAGGAGCCCTGGAATGCACTGCTAAGTAAGATGAGGGAGGCAGGCACGCTAGGGTTGTTTAAGGCTTACTTAGACAGACACATGAGCGGACTAGAGATGGAGTGTTACAGGAGACTTTTCTAAATAAAGATTATGAGCCTTGGGATGTCCCTGGGAATCAATTGATTCCTATGGGCCTTCCAACATATTTCATGGCTCACTTGCTTTATTTCTGCGTTTTTGGGGATTCCGTAAATGTCTAAATTTTTGCATGTCTTTTGATGTCTTTTCTTTTACTTCGCAGGTGATTTGGTCCGCCTTGTTGACCAACAAGGGGCATACACACGGTGGGTCGTGCGAGGGCTGCTCTTGGATGTTGCTTCGAGAGTTACCTAGTGCTTCACGTCGTTAGTGTATGCTTAAACTGGACCATCTGATGGGCAACATGACAGCTCAGTGACTATCACTGTTTACTGTGCAAATACATGGATTTGGCCGGTTTCTGCGGGAATTTGCACATTCTCCCCATGATTGCGTGGGTTTTGTCCGGATGCTCTGGTTTCCTCCCACGTCCCAAAAATGTGCTCTTAGGCTGATTGGTGTAACAAATTATCCCTAAATCAGACTTCTCTCAATCTTCCCCAATAGGTGTAGACAAAGGTCATAGGTAGAGGAGGGCACTCATAATGTTAAAATGATGGTGCGGGCTCGTTGGGCTGAAGGGCCTGTTTCCCGTGTTGTGTTGTTTTTTGTTCTTTGTTCTAATGTATCACTGTCAGTGAATATAGGAGTACTTCAATTGGCAGAGGATGTTCTAATAATCCTAAGTCCAGTCCGCAGACAGGGCAAACCTTGGAAATTGACTCAATTGTCAGTCATTGTATTGATCTTGTATTTTTGTTTGTTTACAGCACTCTGGTACACGTCTGGGTTACCAAAGCAACGTACAGGGTTCTTCCCAGTCCCAAAGCACTACAGGATATTCTTCCTCAACTCAGCAGAGCTCTCAGTATTCACACCAGTCCCACAGATACTGATCGGCACTACTGGCAGGAAAAACTTCAAAAGGAATCCTTCAGCAATATTATGGTAAAAGGTTCCAGTTAGAAGAACCCAGTGAACTTGCCTGATGTATGTACATTTTCTTGTATTCAGAAGTATAAACTGGCATTATTTAGTAAAAATTGTTAGAGAAAAAAAAGTCCCCAAAATAATGTCCTGACTGCCTGGACATTTTCAGTTACCAATGCCATTGGCAAGGTTCCAGACAAGACCATTTCTGTGAAGTTTTGTGTAAATACCTTTAAAAAAAACAAGAAGATAACTTTGAACTCAGCATTGAGTTCCTCAACTAAGGAACAAGTGAAATGCGTTCACTGTTTTTAGAGCACTTTTTGATGCAGTGGCAGGGTTTCCTGTTGCTTGTCCTAAGATCATAAATGTAGGAATTCTATTTTTCAACATACAGCTTAAAAAATATTTAAACCACACACACACAGATATATATACATACACACAGACAGATAGACACACACACACATATGCGCGTGCGCATGCAATTAATCAGTTAACTCTTCAAGCACTGTATGGTATCATGTGACTGTTTCTGTCTTCTTAAATCTGTACTTCTAATTAAGACATTTTATTAAGCTGCAGAAATATAATTTAGAAAGGTTTTCTTTATTTTTCCTTGTAAAACAATGTTAAGTGCAAACGGTTTCAGAAAATAACCTTGACAGTAAGTGTGCAAATCATTCTACATTGTTTTAATTCTGTAGAGCACACCCCAATATGCACTTGAAGCCTCAGATTTATAGATTCATAGTCATAGAGGTTTACAGCATGGCCCTTTGGCCCAAATTTATTCCACAGAATCTGCCCGTTGATTACAGTGAATGTTTCTGTAGACTGAATTTCACTCTTGTTTTTCTCAGTGTGAAGCTTTATATATCTGCAGCACACATGAGAATGTAGGTATGGATGGCAGCATCCTTGATCAGTAGCATGAACAAATTTCCATCTACAAACAAATTAGTTGTACCAAACCACCTACCTGAATTGCTGCGAAATGCTTCCATTAAGCAAAACACCAGGATAGATTTTAACTCATTCAAAACATGGCCATTTACATAGAGTTAAAATCATACCCTCTGGAGCACTGAATTGTACATATGACCCTTTATTTCTACCACGGCTTCTAACTCATCCCAGTGTTGCAAATCTATCTTCATAGCAATGTGCCCTTTCTGTTTGGGTCTCTAGTTGGCAAGTTTCTCAGGGAATCTTTAGTTTTCAGTATTTTTAGCTCTCTTGCCTTCCTTTAATCAAACTCATATTTTTCACAGATTTTGTTTTATTTCTAGCAGCAGAACACAAACTTCCAGTGTTCCAGTTGTGTGTGTGTCTGTGTGTATGTAATTGTGTCTGCATGTATATCTGCTTGTGTGTTGTGTGTGTACCTGTGTGTATGTATATATGTGCATATCTGTTCTGCTTGTGAGTATGTATCAGTATATGTCTGTATGTATCTGTATTGTGTATAACTGTGTGTGTGTGTGTGTGTGTGTGTGTGTGTGTGTGTGTGTGTGTGTGTGTGTGTGTGTGTGTGTGTGTGTGTGTGTGTGCGTGCCTGTGACTGGCGCTGCTAATAGCCATAACTCTTGCAGAAATTAAATACACATCTTGGTGTAGTTGTAACTAATCGAGGTACTCAGAAGGCACAATACATAGATAAAGCCTGACTTCCAATCTGGAGATTAGGTTAAAATGCTGGTATCTTGTTTCTTTCGCATACATGATTTCCAATTTGCACAGTTTACTTTTTTTAACTTTAAGGATTTCTTATTTTTAACTTTAAGGATTTCTTACTTTGGGGAAAATTCATTCTCCATACAGTTCTAAATGAAATTAATAGAAGTGTAGTCATTGCATGGGATACCATTTACTATTGGAAAACAAAAGTACATGAAGGGAAATATCTATATTTGTGGAAATTCAATGGAAGTAATATGCCAGGTCAATAAACTGCCATTTTATCGATTTAGTGAATTTTATATCAATGCATTTTCGCAACTGGAACCATTATATCCAGGTAATGCCCACATTTCTCTTCATGCAGTTGCAATATCTTGAATTTACTACGTGCACAAATTTGCATGAATTCAACGTATCTGTTCATATAATATTTTTGTCTGATTCCTTATTGGGCCCATTTGTGGAACCTCAAGTTACTAATTTAATTGTTGATTTAATTGAAGTACTACTTAAAAATCAGGTTCACAGGTATGTAGTTAAATCTTCTTTTAAAAAGTGTGGCGAGAAATGAAAGGCAGAATAATTACCGAAATATGTCCAATATTTGTTGGCTATTTTGCAATGGTGTCTTATTAAGATGAGGCATTCATTATCAATAAGCTGCATTATTTTGATAACTGTAGAATAGCTGTACAAGGCAAAATAGCTTTAATAGCTTTTTTCACCTCCGCCAGTGACAATACAGATCTCAAGGTTACAGATACTTCATCTGATCACAATCCTGTAATTATGTTTGTACAAAATTAAGCATTGCATTCATCTTTGGCAACATTTTATTCATTTTTTTTAGTTATTTCAAATATCATAGCTGAATTCACATTAACAAAAATAATGTAGATCAGCACTCTAAAATAATCAGCCAGAAAGGGCTTCTCATCCTTTTCATGTCGACCTATTCATGTCATTAGTATTTGAAATGACATAGGAACATATATTTTAAAAGTAGTAGTAACTACTCCACATTTACCAAACTCCAGTATTTGAATATACATTATGTATATGGATTAAAGTTCCATTATGGATTAAAGTCCAAACAGACGATTATAGCATAGGTGGCCTATTGCCAAGTGTTTTAATCAGCCTCCAGCTTTCATGCACCGCCTATGGGGTTGTAGATCCCATCTTTGACAGATCAATCTGACAGTGATCTGATCAATAACCATTCTGATATTTTCTACTGCTCTGGTCAAACATGGATCTTTGCTGAGAAAACAATGTAATCAAAAGATTTCATTTCTGATTAATTCTAATAATGTTTTAAAAAGATCATAAAGTTTTGCTGTACAATTTAAGAGTCTGTCTGATTTTTAAAAAAGGCCTGTCTTTGATGAAATGACTAACTGAATTTGAGGATTTCAAACTACTTAAAAGATAATTTCAGACTTCTCAGGGAACTATTTCAAAAAGTACAAGCGGAGGAGAATGATGAAGTATTGTTCACCTAACCATTTATTGAAGTAAACTGTTTGACAAAGTGCAACAGTTAGTAACAAAGTGGAAACCTGACTTTCTGCATCTGCAAATATTTACTTCAAACTGTCTTTCATGCTTGCAAAATATTGTTTAAAATCCATCACTACTGTCTCAAAAGGACCTGTGAATTAATAAACTCTTAGTAAATGTGGCAGTATGTTCTGTTGAGAAGCTAACCCTCTCCACAGATGCTGTCTGAGCTGTTGAGTATTTCAAGCATTTTCTGTTTTAATTACAGATTTCCAGTGACTGTAGCATTTTATATTTTTATTGCTGCAGAACGTGTGGTCCATACTGTGTTTTCAGCATTGGAAATATAGTTATATAAGTATTGAAAATAATGATTGGAAGTAGAAATTATATTCCTATTAGTTAATTCTAATTATCTCAATTATAGCCAATAATTTTCCACTTCACTGAGTTATTGCTTTACCTCAGGATTCTTTATTAGGGCACAATGGTGCTGTCATGAGTAATTTTAAAGCCCTGGCTGATATTTTGGGGACGTGGGCTCGAACCCCACTGAAGTAGCTGGTGGATTTTAAATTCAGTTAATATATCTGGAACATAAAGCTAGTCATAGTAATAGGGTGACTATGAACTTGATTGTTGTAAAAAACCATCCTATTTAGGGAAAAAAAGAAACTATCCTTACCTGATCTGCTCTACATGTGACTACATCCACACGTGGTTCATCTTAACTACCTTCTGAAATAGGCCATCAAGCCACTCAGTTTCAAGGGAAATTAGGGATAGGCAACAAATGCTGGTCTTGCCCCTGACGCCCACATCCAATGAATAAAGAAACAAAAAGATAATTCAAACTTTATTAGCACAACAAATGACTGAACCAATAGGATTAGATTGTAAATACAGAAATCTATTTGTTGTCTTTATTGATTTGTACTGATACTGAGCATTCTTTAATATCAGTAGTATGAAGCCATGTTCTTGCTCCTTACAAGTTAAAAGATGAAAGAATAAATGTTTAATCTGATTTCTTAAACTGAAACTTTGGATGGAATTTAATCCCTCCCGCTGAAGGCAAACTCCAAGACAGGTTGGGGAAGAGGAGATGGTGGCTTTGCTATTTGATCAAATTGCTTCCCTGCTTTCCCTCAAGTAGGCTGAAGGGAAAGTCTGATATTCAACCAGCGCTGGGCAGAGTCTCACATTGCAGGGTGACCAACAAGCAAATCCTGTCAGGGTTATTTGAGGCTTAATGTGCTGGGGTCCCATGTTCAAAGGCATTCAGTGTCTGATTGGCATCCCAGCATCAGGAAGAGGGCTCACTGTCAACTATGCCCCTGCCCTTTCCTCCATGCTTCTTCCACTTCCACCACTTCCTATCAGCCCTCTCCACATGACTTCCACCCACTGTCACCTTTTTCCAGGGATCCCATGATAAACTCTGATGAACAAATGAATTACCAACAGCAGCAGGAAGTGGTAGAGGCCTGGGTTTGAGAGCCAACGGTGAGCAGGCCTCATGTTGGATTTTAGAAGTTTCCAGCTTTCAAAGCAATTAAATTCCAATTTTAAAAGTTTTTTAATTAAACAGGTCATTTTATGACAGAAGTTCCTGTATATTTTGTGTCACTGCAGCAGTGTTACTTAAAGAAAATGCATGCCGGCTATCCATTATAACATCAGATTATTTAAAGAAAAACAACTTTTCTTAAGATTCATGAAATTCTTCAAGGACATATGCAACTATGTGCATTAAATTTAAGCTGAAATAAGTTACTTGGTGGTGTTTAAAGCTCACAAATACATCTGTCCAAATACTTTGATCCTTGCTATAGCTGACTTTTCATGCTCAATCAATGGGGTGCTATTGCAGGTTGCATTACACTTATGCATATGGCCTGTCATTGAACATTTCAGCTGATAATACACAGATAGCTTGAACGTACAAGAAATTTTATTTTTTGGCTGATTGCTACTGGGAATGTTAGAATTTAAACATAAATCACCAATTTCACTGGATCACAAGAATCAGTGAACGTAATCAGAACGAGCAACTTGGCCTAAATTTTCACAAGTGTCATCGTAGCTTGTGCCATAACTTTGGCAAGAAATCAGCTGAACCACTTGAGGTGCAAGTTAAAAGGCCATTTAGATTATTCTACCAGAGAATTCCTGTTGAAATTCCAGGCTTCCTATCATTAACTTGTTTTCATTATATTGTGTAATAAAATGTGTTTATTTTAAGTAATGTCTCAAACAGTGAAAAAATAGTGTTAATTCCCCTCCCACGATTAGATATAAACTCCATTTTTTTTAGTTTAATTTGTTTAGTTTTATGAGATCTTTTTACTTGTTGAATTTTTTTTAATATTTAAAAGGGAAAAATGTGAAAAGCAGATCTATAGTACCCATTTCAAAGACTATCATAAATCATTATGATTATCTTCATCACATCTTTGTTGAGAGAAAGAAGGAACAAATTTATAAGCACTTAAGATTGATCAGTAGTTGGTTTCACCCAATAGTGCAATAGTAGGAAACACATGACCATGTTATTTTCTATAGCAATGTGTTTGGATACATCTGTCTCAGATAGATATGGAGATATGCAGAATTTTAGAAAGAATTCCACATTTGGAATGAGCACTGAGATCGGATAGTAGCAGAGATGGAGACTATGCAATTAGAGGAGGGGGGAGATTATTTGGTTGCAGTGTGGGACCCAGAAAGTAGATTTGTTCATTGGCAGTTCCAGCACAATATCCAAGAAGAAGTCGAAAAGTTCTGTACTATCAAAGCAAAGTAAGGATATGCTTTTGAGAGAACTATAATATTGGCTGTTATACTGAAAAGGAAAGCAAGATATAACCTTACCTCTGCTCTTACGAGAGCTATAATGACAGGGACACCCCCTCTCCCACTGAAAAACTGACAGTTTGCATTATGCAACAAAGGTGAAACTAGCTGATGTGACACCAGCAATTTACATGTTGCAGGTTAAAGAACTAACATGACAGGAACAATTGAATAATTTAGAGACAATGTAACTATTTCCTTTAATGGAAGAATTGCAAATGAGTGGAGATGAGCTTCATTATTCATGCCTGAGTTTCCATAAAAACTTCACTTTGTTGAAACAGATGCGCAGTTGGGGAAACATTGCCTGTTTGAGAGCTTTAGAAACTTTTCTCTGTGATCTATTTTGTCACTAAATCACTGTTTATTTACACAAGATAAAGAGGTGTCAAGTGCTTATTGTTTCTGCCATTGATACTTTAAAGGTCTGTTTGATTGACATTCAGTGTTGTTGCAGCAGCAGTATATTTTTAAAAGTTATGAATGGCATTTTTAAAGCTTTCTCACACATGCCATTTTCACTGCTGGGTTCATTGCTTCCATACTGAGTGTATATTGAATAAATGGATGTGGAGTGCTGTGAGTTGGCATGGAGAATGTGAGAAGCCACTTGAGGTGTGTGCAATGTGTATGCAGGGGCGGGGGGTGGGATGGGCAGGAGAGGTCAGCATGAAATTATTTGAAGTCATGTTTTAAAAGATTCTCACATGCAGGCCATACCACAACAATTGAGAAGGGTTAGGATTTGCCTATCCCCACAATGGAGCTGGTCTTATCAGGATGCAAGGTACTGGCTTACTGGCTGCACCTTTCCCCTGTGCCAGTGAAAATTGTGGGTGTCGTGAATGAGGATAGAAATCCTGGAATCGGGTCCCATCTGCCATTTCTAATGGTCTGTGAGAATCCAGCCCTCCCCAGAAATCTGGCTCCATTTAAAGAGTAGTAAGCAAATGGTAGAAAATGAATTTTAAGCCTTTCCTTCAACTCAACATCAGAAAACCTTTCAAATATAAGGTTTTTATATTATAACCTTATATTGAACTTAATTGAACTTTCTTACAATAACCAGTTCAAAAGTAAATTAACTAGACAAACAAAATCAATCCCAACTGGAACATTCTGTATTACTGAATAAATTAGTTATCCTCTTTCCAGAAACGAAGGCAAACTCAGTATACCTGAGCAAATGTTACTTCATTGACACATCAATGATAGCAATACTGCAATGTCACCATAACATTAGCATGAAGCAATGCGTTCAGGTTGGAGAATCAGCAATAGATCCACTTTGTTGCTACTTTGGAAGATCTATTAAACCTTATGCCAATCTAGCAAATCTGGGGCATTACTCTAGAGTCAAGTCCCCAAAGGCAGAGGTCCCTCTTGCCAAAAACTACTGGGGAGGATGGGAGGGGGGAATCATAGGGAGAGTGGGACTAGGGGTTCAGAAACATGGGAAAGTGTGTATCTCAGCTGGTATCCTGATGCTCACGCCCTTGATCAGAACTGAGTGCTTTTGATGGAGGGACCTCCTCCCCAATGTTAGGCAGTCTTTGATTAGTCTAGTGGCATTACATCAGCAAGCCGACCTGGAGCTGGGTTAATCTCAGCACTAGGTGAAAGAGGTGGTATTAATTGGCAATGAGACAGGAAGGAGAACTATGGGCATTACCACCTAGAACATAATCTGGCAGAAGTGGATGGCAGCAGCGTTTAGGTATAAGAACATAAGAAATAGGAGCAGGAATAGGCCACTAGCCCTTCAAGCCTGCCTCACCATTCAATAAGATCATGGCTGATATGAGTGAATTAATTCCACTTTCCCGCCTGGGAATACACTTAACACTTAATTCCCTTCTCTATCAGAAATCTATCTACCCGTGACTTAAACATATTCAACGAGGTAGCCTCCACCACTTCAATGGGCAGAGAATTCCAGAGATTCACTACTCTGAGAGAAGAAGTTCCTTCTCAACTCTGTTCTAAACTGACCTCCCCTCCGTCTTATTTTGAGGCTGTGCCCTCGAATTATGGTTTCCTTTCTAAGTGGAAAGAATCTCTCAACCTCTACCCTATCTAGCTCTTTCATTATCTTGTAAGTCTCTATAAGATCCCCTCTCAGCCTTCTAAACTCCGATGAGTACAGGTGCAGTCTGTTAATCTCTCCTCATAAGCTAACCCTCTCATCTCCGGTATCAGCCTGGTGAACCTTCTCTGTACTCCCTCCAAGGCCAATATATCCTTTTGCAAATAAGGGGACCAAAACTGCACACAGTACTCCAATTGCGGCCTCACCAGTGTCTTGTACAGTTGTAGCAAGACCTCTCTGCTTTTATATTCTATCCCCCTCGCGATAAAGGCCAATATTCCATTCGCCTTCTTGATCACTTGCTCCACCTGCAGACTGAGTTTTTGCGATTCATGCACAAGGACCCTCAGGTCCCTCTGCAGAATAGCGTGCTGCAACTTTTCACCTTTTAAATAATATTTCATCCTACTATTACTTCTTCCAAAGTGGATAACTCGACATTTGTTAACATTATACTCCATCTGCCAGGTCCTCGCCCACTCACTCAGGCTATCCAGATCTCTCTGCAGACTTTCTGCATCCTCCATGCAGTTCACTTTGGAAGATGCATTGATTGCACTGGATTTCACTCTTAGGGGTTCAGAAACATGGGAAAGTGTGTATCTCAGCTGGTATCCTGATGCTCACGCCCTTGATCAGAACTGAGTGCTTTTGATGGAGGGACCTCCTCCCCAATGTTAGGCAGTCTTTGATTAGTCTAGTGGCATTACATCAGCAAGCCGACCTGGAGCTGGGTTAATCTCAGCACTAGGTGAAAGAGGTGGTATTAATTGGCAATGAGACAGGAAGGAGAACTATGGGCATTACCACCTAGAACATGGAACAAGAGATGACTTCCTCTCCCTTGTTAATTCATTAACTAGATAGACAGCAGATTGGTGGTAAGATTCAAAGAGAATTTTGGAAGCCTTCTAATTAGGAATTCTACTCACTGGATATATCCATATCCCAGTTACCTTTGGCAAAGCCACATTCATCTCCAGAAGTCCAACCTTCTGAATTTTTTCAGGCAAACAACATTCTCTTTTATCTGTTTTTTGTTCCCAAGATTGCCCAGACTACATTTATTGCTTGTACTTATTTGTTTTGAGGTAATGGGACTTTCTCCTTGAACCTTTGTTGTTCCCACCACCAGCCACAACAACTTGCATTCTATAACACTTTTATCACAGTAAAGTGTCGACAGGATCTTTGTCAAGCAAAATGTAACCACATTAATTGATATTAAAGTAAGTGATCAAAAGCCTAGTTAAAGAGGTAGATTTTAAGGAACTTAAAGGAGGAAACGAAGGGAAACAAGTTGGAGGTTTAAGGAGGGAATCGTAGAGTTTAAGGCCTTGGAAGCTTTTAAAGCATAGCCACCAGTTGGAAAATACTAAAATAGAGCTCTTAAGAGACCTGAATTGGAGTAGGCAGATATCTCCACTGCTAAAGGAGGTTACAGAGATGGGATGGGGCGATGCCTTGGGCAGATTGAAAACAGCAATGAGAATTTTATAATGGAGGTGTTGCAAGACCAGGGTAAGTCAGTGAGGGTGGATGTTGGCTGTATTAGATAGGACATAGTAGGTTATTGATTTAATAACAAGGAAAGAACAGCGATACATGTTCCAATAAAGCAGATATGTGACTTGGAGATGATAATATTCCATGACATTGTCCTTGATGCTAGAGATTACAGAGAATGGAGGTGCTGTGGAAGTAACTGTACGAGTTGTTTCAGTGCATTCTGTAGATATCACAGTCACAATGCATTGGTGATGCGGGGGGTTCGGTTTTGATCTATTACCCCAGTGACAAGGGCATTCTTGTATATTGCTGCACTCACCAGTCCAAGAGCTGGTGAGTATTTCCACTATGTAATTTAAGCCTTATAGATGGTGAAGAGACATGAAGGTGTATGAGTATCCAGCCCCTGCTTTATTTTTGTAACCATGTTCAGAAGTCTAGATAAGCTTCTTTTCAATGGTGATCTTCAAGATATTGATGCTGTGGCAATGCTGATGGTACTGAAGGCTGATTTCAATTTGGTCATTACTCAGCAGCTGATGAATGGCAATTGGCTACTTTCGCTTTATCCTACTTTTTGTGAATAGGACATGCCTTTAAAATTATCCACATTGCCAGGTAGATGCAAGTATCATAGATGGAACAAATTTGTCAGAGAAACAGTTAATTCTGGTACTCCATGTTTCCAACTCCACAGTCAGGATCTAACTGGGGATCAACATCTTTACCATGTCCAATCAACACAGCTACTTACTAATGTCACATGGAGTGAATCAAATTGGAAAAATCGCTTCTTGACCTTTTGGCTAAGATCAAGCATCAGAACAAGCCCAAGATCAGGTACAATGCCTTTTCTTGTCAGCTTAAATCTTTTTTGTGTCACTTTTGGAAACAATAAATTGGATTCAGTTTGAATTTGAGAAGTTTTTTTGGAACGAGCAAAGCAATGGTTTAAGGGGATGTGCGCTCTGGTTATTGGCTTTATAACTCAATTAAAGAAAATTTTAAAAATTAAAATTACAGAAAAGAACCAAATTGGAAAAATGCTAGTGTCTTTAATGAAAACTTGGGAAGTAGCCAATAAGATCATTCACTTTACAATTTGTCTGAAGTTAGATTTGTTTCTGCCACTCAAGATTGGCTCCATTACAGTCGACAATGGGAATGTTCATGGAACTTCTCTCCCTTGTTAGTTGTCTTGTTGATTACCATTCTCAACTGGATGTGGTAGGGTTCATTGGTTGTGGGACTATGTAGCTATGTATGAAGCTTGTTATTTTTGGTCATTAATATATAGCTGGTCCTGTTTAGCAGTTTCATTATCACAGAATCATAGGTACCCTACAGTGCAGAAAGAGGCCATTTGGCCCATTGAGTCTGCACTGACCACAATCCCTCCCAGTTCCCATCCGATATCCTTACATATTTATCCATTAATCCCTTTAATCTACGCATTTCAGGACACTAAAGAACAACTTTAGCGTGCCCAATCAACCTAACCTGCACATCTTTGGACTATGTGAGGAACACAGTAAGAAGTCTGACAAAATCAGTTTTGAATCCAACCGATTTATTTGATAGTAAACTCATAAGCTTTCGGCTCTATGGCCTTCATCAGGCCATAGATTCGCCTGACGAAGGCTATAGAGCCGAAAGCTTCTGAGTTTACTATCAAATAAATTGGTTGGATTTAAAACTGGTGTTGTCAGACTTCTTACTGTGTTTACTCCAGTCCAATGCCGGCATCTCTACACTAGGTGAGGAAACCAGAATATCCAGAGGACACGCACGCAGACATAGGGAGGATGTGCAAACTTCTCACATACATTAGATGGATACTTCATTAAGGATTGACAGGTTGCAATACTGAGGTGATGAGATCAATTCTACATCTTTCTGAATGCGACAGTGAGCGTTGATGAGAGATTTCATTCAGAGACCAGTGAAGCAGACAACGAATTATTATATCAGCAACATTGTGTAATGCTGCAGTTTACCTTACAATGTGAATCACTTTGCCTTGTTCCAAATATTGTAATGATAGCTGGCCTGTACTTGCCTATTATTTCTCTGTATCAGAGAAAAATAATGGCACATGAAAGGGACACATGTAACGTATTTTGCCATGTATTCTGTGTATGTTTTCCGAACCTTTGGTGGTGGGAATGTTTTATAATTCAGAGAACTGACAACCAATGTCACCAGCCAACATAATTTGACCTCATCAATCTAACTATTATCAGTCTGATAATAAGAAGTCTCATTAATATCAACAAGTGTGTGTAATAGTAAGACAAACACATCATGACATTGTGACATATGGTCGCCTCTATATGTTGTTGGCTCTGGCATTAGATTGGAATTGTGGATGCTGAGGGTCAGTGGAAATGTTCAGTGTGTTTGCTAGGGAAGTTATTAAATGATATGGAACAAAGGCTGGTAAATGGTATAGATCCAGTTCCTGTTGGAAGGTCTTGTTCCTGCCTAAACAGTTGTGTTTTTTATGTGAGCAGAGCACCATGGACACCCTGATAAACACTCGTGCTAACAGAGGTACTGGATATCTGGACACTAGTCTCAAGTAGCTAGATTGATCCAATACCAAATTGTTCCTTTGAACACACATAACACATAGCATGTGATTTTACTTTTCAATAAATCTAGCAAGTTTCTCTTCCCCAGCCCTGTAGCCACAACTTCATTTGGCTTCATATCATGATATGGAATAATAGAGAATCATGGAATAGAATTTTCCAAACTGTTGGGTGGAGTTTATGGGGGGTGGTGGTGGAGAATGTGGCAAGCCATTCAAACGTCCATTGACTTCAGCAGGATCAGAAAATCCCACCAATAGGGGACTGTGAAGTTCCACTCATTGAATGATTACCACATAGAAAAAGGCCATTGTGCCCATGAAGGCTGTGTTCGCTCTCTGCAATTGTGGGGAGGCGGTGACCTAGTGGTATTATCACTAGACTATTAATCCCAAAACTCAGCTGATGTTCTGGGGACCCAGGTTTGAATCCCACCATGGCAGATGGTGAAATTGAATTCAATAAGGAAAAGAAATCCGCAATTAAGAGTCTACTGGTGACCATGAAATTGTTGCCAATTGTTGGAAAAACCCATCTGGTTCATTAATGTTCTTTAGGGAAGGAAATCTACTGTCCTTACCCAATCTAGCATATATGTGACTCCAGAGCCACAGCAATGTGGTTGACTCTCAACTGCCCTCTGAACAAATGCAACTAGTAATTGGGCAATAAATGCTGGCCAGCCAGTGATGTCTATGTCCTACGAATGAATTAAAAAAAAGAGCAACTTTGTCACACTCACAGCCAAACCTTTCTCCATAGCTCTGTAAATTTTTTCTCTTCAGGTCCTTGTCCAATTTCATTTTGAAAGCCTTCACTTCTCTTTCAGGCACACTAGATTGTAACTAGTGTTACACTGCATAAGAAAAGGCTTTTTCTTCATGTCTGTGTCCTTTGTCTCTTGACCTTTCTGTCAAAGGAAACAGTTTCTCTCAAGCAATTCTATCTAGGCCCCTCAAGACTGTGAACACCTCTTTTAACTGAAACACAGAAAGATTTATAGCACAGGGAGAAGGACACTCCGTCATCGTGTCTGTGCTGGCAATCTCCTCTCAAATTTCTCCTCGAAAGAGAACACCCAAACTTCTCCACCTGATCACATAATTGAATTCCCTCATTCCTAGAACCATTGTTGTAAATCTTTTCTGCAGCCTCTCTAAAGATGTCACATTCTTCCTAACATAACTGGCAGAATTTGACACAATACTGTAGCTGAGATGGAATTGGTGTTTTATAAAGGTTTGCCATAACCTCTACTTTCATAATATATGCCAGCATTTATAAAGCCCAGGATCCTGAGTGTCTTTATTAACAACTTCCCCAGTCAATTTATGCACATATACCCTCAGGTCGCTGCTTCTGCACCCCTGTTGGAATTGTATTCTTTAGTTCAGATTGCTTCTCCTTATTCTCTCACCAAAATGTATCGCTTTGCACTTTTTTGCATTAAATTTCATCTGCTACATGTCCACCCAATCCACCAGCCTGTCCATATATTTCTCACAGTTTACAATACCTACAAATTGCAAATTTTGAAATTGCTTCCCATATTCCTACACCTGACTTATTAATGTTATGAAAAATATATGCAAACTCCATTTAACAAAGCAAGCCTTCGTGAAAAGTATAATTTTCTACAATAATTGTTGCTGTTTTCAGATCATCTTTACTTTCAGCAAGTGGCATATTAGAATAAAATCTCATCAAAGCGCTAGCACTTTGAAGTGTCCTAACTTTAAAAAAAAGATTATTTTATTACTTCCCTAATATTTGCACACAGAAAATTGATATTCAGCGTTGTTACTGATGCTAAGATCTCACCACATGAAATTCTCTGTTTATTCTATGCACTAAGGAATTTATAGCACTACCTAATAAGGCAGTTATCCCACACTGAACAGTGAGTGAATTTTAATTTGTTGAGACTATGCAGATTAAACTTTTTTGATGGTAACAGTTTTCAGATCACTGGAGGAATAAATATCCTTTTGCGTGCCCTCGACAGCCGCTTCTCCTGCCACATGATGTCCATTTGCTAAATTCTGCTGGTGCAATGCACAAGTAGGAAAGCAATGTGAGATTGCTCAGGGACTGCTTTTGTCCATGTTTGCACTTGTGCATTACAAAGTAGAAATATATCCTGTTGTATTCCTGCACTGCATTAGCACACTTGCTGTTATTGTCCAGTGGCTAACAATGTGATAATAGGTGCAGGGCACTGCTGTTCGTTCACTCATAGAAAAGTGTTTCATAACCCAGTGGTTCAGTTTTAAACCTGTCAAAATATAATTATGGTGTGCAGTCTGTGATCTAATATCCTGTTCCCCTGATGTTTACATCCTGTCTTTCTGAAAATGCACCATTGTGGCATACAATCAAAATGTAATGGCTTAAAAAATGTAATCGCAACTCAAGACAATGCCTTCTGATTTCAGCTATATATAGACATATTTTTCAGAAAGGTTATCCACTACACAGTTTGAAACTTTAATTGACATAACCATAGAACAGATTGGGCAGTTTATCTGAACTATACAATTATCTCTCAAAGACTAGCTGCACATACAAATAGATTTCCACAAGTCTCCCTTTATCTTTTGTCTCAGCAGCAGCCTGTCAATTCATAACTGGAGCAGCTAAGGCTTTCAGAAAGAAAGCTGTGTTTAAATTTCAACCATTTTTGTAAAAAAAAACAAAAGTTTAAAAAAATCAATTTAATCTGCAATCTTTTTTTAAAGTAGTATTCTACTTATTGACAATGACAATAGAACTATTATCTGTGGAAAGGCTTTCTTGTATATTTTATAGATCAGAAAAGCACTACTTACAAAGGCAAAAAAAAGCATTTGGATCATATTGCCTGAGACATTTTGTTTTAAATTTAATTGTTTATAGATTAATAAAATATGCTGTGTATATTCTACAATATTAGCACTAATCTGCAGAATAAAGGACTCCTCTGCTTGGCTTAGTTCTTCCTTAAAGCACTGTTATCTCTATAATCTTCTGGATAAATTATTCCAGTATATTTAATTTTTTTATGTAATTGTCGTCTCAGACGTTAAAAGAAAGAGTGTTATGTAATGGGAAAGACATCATAAACTTTATCAGCGTCAAAAATTACGTTTTAAATCACAAATTCCTGAACATTTGCAAATGGCATTTTTTTCCCCAGCTTTTCCTTGTAGAGGTTATGTGCGTATCATACATCCTCTTTTTTATGTATTAGCAAATAAATTCTCTTTAGGTTTACTACTGTGTAACATATCAGATGTGTGAATTTCTGAGGCTTTGTTACTGTGATTTCATAGCTTTCAAAATGGCAATATAATAATGTCATAGTGAAAATAGAAAAACATCACTGGAATTATAAAGCAGATTATTAATTGCTTTTGGCATTAAAATGTAAAGACAACTTTGCTGATTTAAAAAAAGACTGTTATAACTAACTTGGAAATAAGTTCTGTGAATTTATTTTATATCCTCTGTTGTAATAAAATGCTTGCTTGCTACTGTTTTTGAGTCTGGAAGTTACTCGAATCTGTGTCTCACTTCAATCAACAGAAGGACTGAGGACAAAGAAAAGTAAGTATCCATAAGAAGGAAATTAAAATAGAAGGAAAATTGCTTAAGATACCATGGTGGCATGGTGGTTAGCACAGCTGTCTCACAGCTCCAGGGATCTGAGCTGTGATTGATTCCCAGCTTGGTTAACTGCCTGTGTGGAGCTTGCACATTCTCTCGTGCCTGCATGGGTTTCTTTCAGGAGCTCTGGTTTCCTTCCACAGTCTGAAAGATGTGCTGGTTAGGTGCATTGGCCATGCTAAATTCTCCCTCAGTGTACCTGAACAGGTACCTGACAGTTAGGGGATTTTCAGAGTAACTTCATTGCAGCATTAATGTAAGCCTACTTGTGACACCAATAAATAAACTTATTCGCAGCTTTTGACCAAGAACTGTTATCCAATTGCTTATAGTCTCTCAGCCAAGAGAATCAATAGGCTGGAATTATTTCCATTATAAAAGAGGGGTGATTTATTGGAGGACTTGACAATTATTGAAGGAGCTTGATGGGATAGAACATAGAACATAGAACATTACAGCACAGAACAGGCCTTTCAGCCTTCGATGTTGTGCTGACCAAAATAAAAAGCAATGCCCCTCCAAACTAAACCATTCCCTTCTCTTCCATATACTTATCAATTAACTTCTTAAACGCCACCAAAACTTGGCGCATCTACAACAGCTGCAGGCAGGGCATTCCACTCCCTAATCACTCTTTGAGTAAAGAACCTACCTCTGATATACGTCCTATAACTCATACCCCTTAATTTAAAGCTGTGTCCCCTCGTGCTAGCTTTCTCCATCCTAGGAAAAGGCTATCACTGTCCACCCTATCTAAACCTCTAATCATCTTATATGCTTCAATAAGATCCCCTCTTAGTCGCCTCCTTTCTAACAAAAACAACCTCAAATCCTTCAACCTCTCTTCATAGGACCTGCCCTCCATACCAGGCAACATCCTGGTAAACCTCCTCTGTACCCTCTCCAAGGCCTCCACATCTTTCTTATAATGTGGGGACCAGAACTGCACACAATACTCCAAGTGCGGCCACACTAGAGTTTTGTACAGTTGCAACATGATGCCGCGGCTCCTAAATTCAATCCCCCTACCAATAAAAGCCAAGACTCTATATGCCTTCTTAACAACTTTATCCACTTGACTGCCTACTTTCAGGGATCTATTGACACATACACCAAGATCCTTCTGTTCCTCAACATATTAAGAGCCCTACCATTAGCCCTATACTCTACACATTTATTGTTCCTGCCAAAGTGCATTACCTCACACTTTTCCACATTAAACTCCATTTGCCACCTCTCGGCCCAGCTCTGCAACTTGTCCAAGTAAATGTGGATAAATGTGGATAAGATCTTTAGATATGTGAGAGGCTCCCAAAACTAAGAATTCTAAGTGTAAGTTAATCACGTTAAACATTGTAAAATAGGAAACACTTCTTTACTCAGATAATGGTTAGGATGTGGAATTTTTCACCACATATAGCAATTAAGGCAAGAGGATGGATTCCTTTAATGGGAAGCTCAATAAATAAATGATTCCTTTGATGGGAAGTTTAAAGGTATACTAAAAATGAGGAAGCAAAAGAGGATTGTGCAGACAAAATGAGAGTTCTCGGTACCTGGATCTGCACCTGAAGAGTTGTAACCTGTAAGACTACAGATTGGGTACTTGAAGGTGGGATTAGAATGGGCATCTCATTCTTTCAGCTAACACAGCTCAATAACCTGAGTGGCCTCTTTCTGTGCTGTAACTTTTCTATACTTGGGTGGAGCATTAAGCACAGCACTGAGCAGTTGGGCCAAATGGTTTATTTCAGAGCAGTATATTCTATGAAATTAGTATGTTTTCAAGAGACCATGGATAGACCAGTAAGTACATAGAGAGGGAAATAGTATTTAAATTTAATTTTTTTGAAAGCAGAATGCATTCCTAAGTATAAAGATTCCAAATCATTATTTATTCTTTCAGCATTTTGTTAATTTAACCAGCTTTGTTTTGCTCATTGCAGCAAAAGCGAATGCCTGTGAGAAGAAGTTGAAATTTTTCTTACTTTGCAACGGGAGCTAAGTACAGTAGAAGATCACATCTTCTCAGGAAAAATGGATACAAGTATTTGATTGTTTTTTTTAAACAGCAGTTGCATGGTAATGAGAAATCAGCAGTCCAACTTATAAAAATTCCCAAGTTAAAGGAGGAAATGTGACGCTGGGACAAGGACGACCAAAGCATGAGAGCATTGAATATTTTTAAAAGCCTTTGCTTTTTAAAGAACAGATTGTATTTGCTTTTGTTTAAAGTTCCTGACCAAAGTCAAACTTCCTCCTTTAGACCAGAAAAAATGATGATTTTGGCCAGAGGATTTTTCCAAGATATCTCTACTGTGAACAGTGGTTCACACTGCTGCGTCACAGCACTAGGGACCAGGGTTCAATTCCTGACTAGAGTCATTGTCTGTGTAGTTTGCACGTTCTCCCTTTGTCTTTGTGGGTTTTGTCCGGGTGCTTCAGTTTCCTCCCAGAGTCCAAAAGATGTGTTGACCATGTATGCTATTGGTCTGATCATGGTTGGTGTTAGGACTAATTTGTTACCAGTCCCATTTTTTAAATGTTGAGGTGGTTTCTGATTCAACATCAACTCTTCAGACACAACACAGGCACTCAGATCTCCAAAGTATGAACATTTCACACAGGATTCACTGGAAATTATTCATAAATTTGCTGTCCAACGAAATGAATTAAAATTTTTTCAATAAAACCTGCTAAATTAATTCACTCATAGCTAAATAAAGAAATTACCTCTTTGTTTTGATCCACAAGATGGAACTCCCCATTATCAAATCATCCGCAGCTATGAAAAATACATTTGTCTGCTTTCCTCCCCCAACTTCAGTATCAAGATTCAGTAACAGCAACAACCAGCTGCAGTAAATTGTTGACCTGTACCCACCCAGAAATGTGATTGAAATGATTACTCTTTGTAATGATGTTAGTTAACAAATGAATGTTGGGCAGAGAACTCCTTGCCCTTCTACCACTTCCTGCTGAATGAAACACAATGAGGTGTTTGATGATCTTCAGTTTTTCAGATTGTTGGAGGGAGTGATACCTCAATCTTTTCATACCACCTTCATACAGAGCACAGACATAGGAATGGACTGTTGGACTGAATGGTCTGTTTCTGCACTTTATACTCTATGTTGCTTCCTAACACTGCTTTTGCTAATCCATGGCTATACTGTGCAAGCCAAGTCTTTTAAAATTGCATCAATCTCCTTTTCTATACTTCCCCTGCTCTGTTTTAAAAGCCAATGGATTAGAAATTCTTTGGTGTAGCCCTGGCTTTCTGTAATTTCACAAGCTGCCAGCACATTGCTACTTTAGAATGACATCTCCCACTGGAATTGAAAGATCTGTGTTTAATGCAATCCTAACCTCATCCAGCCCAGGGAACCTGAACTGACACTTCCTAGTATAACACAGCCTAGAGCACCTGTAATTGCTCTGCCTGACTTTGAGGTCTGGACAGTGTTAGAGACCAGTGCAGTATAATGTAAAAACAGTGCCATCTTTTGGAAATAATGTTAAGTCATGGCCATACCTGAGGTTAGGTGAATGTAAAACACAATTCATAGAGAAATAGGGAGTTATGCTGTTATCCTGCTCAATATTCCATTCACAACCACAACCAAAAACAGATCATTCATTCATTTGCTATTTGTAGGGACCTGCTGGGGACACATCTGATGCTTCATTTGTCTCCAGAACAACAATGACTCCATTTCAGAACCCGTTTGATGTGAAATGTATGTGAAATGCTGATGATGTGATATAAGTTCTTTTTTTCTATTCTCTAATGACCCTCCAGCTTCCTGCTGGATTAAACCAGTAATTCTCTGTTGTTGCTGTTTACTTATTTCACCACTTTCAGTTCAGTTATCTTCACAGACCCAAGTTTAGTGCGACAGCAATACAAAAATATTTACAACTGCAGTTAAAGCAAGAAGAATTGCACTCCACATCCTTCACAACAGTCTGCCTTATGAAATCACTCTGAGGTACAGCAACAGGGTTCATGGTCAGTCATTCCCACCTTATAGCTAAAACTATCAGCTACTGAACAGTCATATTTCTTTGTAATTCCAGTTAAGAGCTGCCCTAGTGATGAAGAAGGAAACCAGCAAGTGATCTAAGTTTCTCAGTGACTCTGAACAGCACAATTGGAAAACTATTCACAACTCTGTGATTAATTGCATTGCCACTTCAGATCCTGTGCTAATGCCATGTGATTTGCCCAGGGTCAAACAGCTGAGAAAATTAAATACATGACTAAAAGAGTGGTGTGTGCAGAAGGTGTTTTGATTCTTGGGCCATGAATGTGCTGGAGAGAACAACAACTGTTTAGTTTGGATGGATTCCACTTAAGTCATAGAGTGGAATTTTCTGGTCTCACCATAAGAATTGTATTGGGCAAGGGTGGGCCAAGCAAAAGTCCATTGATCTCTGATAGGAATTTCCAGCCTAGGGCAAGTGCAGCTGGAAAATCCCGGCCATAGTGTTGTATAGCAAAGAAAAGGCCTTTCGGCCCATTGAGTCTACACTAACAATAACTACCATTCAAGTTCCTGTAATCCCATTTTCCTACACTTATCCATATCCTTGAATGTTATGATATTTCAAGGACTCATCCAAATATTTTTTTAAAGGTTGTGAGGTTTCCAGCCTCCACTATATTTAAAGAAACAATTCAAAATGGTCACTATAAATGTGTTTCATTAAAAAGAAACTCCTTTACAAAGGAAGTTATAGTTTCAAATTAAAAGCGGCTCATATTGTTGCAAAGAATACTAGTAAGCCTTAGAGTTGGGAGAGTTTTAGAAACTAGCAAAGCAGAGCCAAAAGTTTGACGAAAAGAAAAAAAGTAGAATATGACAGTAAACCAGTCAGGTATGTAAAAGGAATTGTAAGAGATTTTACAGGTTAAAGAAAGGAGGAGAGTAGCTAAAGTAAATGTTGCATGTGGGTTTGACTTCCGTGTCTGCTACAATATATAACATGATCATTACCACTGCTGATTTTGTTGAAGACATTATTGCAGCAAAGTCATACATGAAATGAAGACTGCGAACAAATTCACTAAAGTTCCAAAATAGGATGTCTAAAATATTCAAACCCAAGAGATTAGTATCATGAGATTTGCTACGTGACTCCTAGCAGCAGTGGCTCACATTGTAATATCATTGTTGAGAACACTGACCAGGGCGCACAAAGCCATTACTGGTGCAATATGTTTCCACTTTGCACCCATTACAGATACTTACAGTCCCTGGACCTTCCATACTCCCAGTTATCTCACAATCAACCCCTGTAGCCCTCATACTCCTAGCTAGCTTCCAATCATCCCCTCTAGCCCTCCATACTTTCAATTAGCTTCCAGTCAATGCTTATACCCCTCTGTACATCCAGCTAGCTTCCAATCAACTGCTAAACACCCCCTATAATCTGAGCTATCTTGTAATGAACTGCTGAAGCCCTCCAAACTCACAGTTAGTTTTCAATTTGCCATGTTTAGCTATGGGAGATTTATTGAGAGCTTCGAAGAATTATATCCCATATAACAATTGGTCCTGATAACATTTGCACCAGACTTATTGTTCAGTTCTCTCACAAACTATGCTGAGCATTTGATGGGCATAATCAAAATGTCATGTACGTAACACACAACTCCACCTCAGCCGGCATATATTCCTATTCTGAAATGGGGGCCACAGGCATTGATACCTCGCACCCAGTCATCCTGACTGACCATTTCTCCCAAATGGCAGAACACGTTAACAGCAGCACAAACAATGGAGACCCCAAACAATGTGGAAAAATCAAACTGCACACATTCCATGAGCACATTGGTACATCAGGAACAATAACTTTGATGACGCTTATGGACTTCTTCAAGGCATTCAATCACATCGATCTCATCATCTCAATACGCCTACAAATGGAGTCAACTCATCTCTTTTTGTCTTTATAAGTGATTTCATTACAAATCACAATGTTTCAAGTTCACTCATATTGGGTGCACCTCCATGTGGAGACAGGGCCTATTGTGGACTCAGGGCCTATTGTGTTCCTTGTTGTGATCAATTATATTGATGCATAGGATTGGCATTAACTCCACTGCTTTCAACATTTTGTCCACCTGATGTTGAAAAGAGCACATTTGTTCAAATGACAGCTCTTCATGAACAACTTCACAATTGGTCCGTAGAGGACAAAATGTGCCTTAACTTCAAACAGTGGCCAGAATTCTCCAATCTCACTTGTGGCTGAGATTCTCCAGTCCCGCTGCTGTTAGTGGAGATATGGCTGGGCGCCAAATCCTCCAGTGATGTGGTGTATAACATTGGAGAATTCCAGCCAATGTGTGATTGTTGGCATCTGCTTCACCTGAAACGAAGGAGCCTCTCCCATTCCATCAGTGAATTATATCCCAATCCGTAACGTCATGGAATATCATTCCAGAAATAATTATGAATCAGTAAGTGAAAGGAACCCGCAATGTCCAAATGTTCAGGGTTGTGGGTTTTAAAGTAAAAAGAAAATGATTTGGGGGAGATTCTCTAGCCTGCTAGACAGTCCATGGGAAATCTGGCACTGAATTGAATGTTGTTCAAAAGTCTGGATTCCTGCCAGGTGTGAAGGCTCTCAATATTCTCCTGACCCACCCGCTAGCCCCAGTTTGCACAGGCAACCCACTCAGCACCCACTCATCTCCCAGTGAGAGGATGATGATGGACTTTTGGCACTGATAATAACCAGCATGGACCTGGCCCATTGGATCTCAAGTGCTATCAAGGAGATAGATCAAGTGGCTATTTCCTCCTCTGCTATTGTCAGGCTGCAGAGGGAGGATCCCCAAGGGTAGTTGGGTGGGCTTGGACTGGGGGGTTTTAAATCACAGCAGTACTCTATTCTGCACTCAAATCGTTTGAAGTTGATGGCAGTTGTGATCACAAATAACTGTAAGCAATATCTTAAGAGCTAACATTTCATTCCCATTAGGAACAATGGATATACTTTCCAGGAAGGCTCAGAGACTCAGAGATCAGTCATGTGAATAGAATAGGACTGAGCGAACATCTTTGAAGAAACCTGTCAGAGATCCTGCATATCAGCAACTTCAGGCATCCTCAGTTGACTTGGGTACAAACAGTTCTAAACACCATGCATAATCCGATACGAGGCCTTTAATGATTTGTGCACAAGGAGAATGCCCCATGCAGCTGTCCTGCAAGTGGTTCTGACATTACAGAAAGACAACTTAGCAGTTATAGTCAATTACAGCAAATCAGAAACAAACAATGTTTCTAATACTTTGCATGTATATTCGTCAATTAATTCCAGGCTTTTTATCCTTTCTTCTTTGATGAAAAACTAACTTCTGCTAATCTTTCATTTGCATAGCATATCCCCATATCTTGCCTTTGGTATTTGTTGTGGAAAAATCTGGTCTTGCTCACCCTCTGGTGAAGGTCGAAAAGCAGAATGTTATGGGATCTATGCAGATGAAGATTAGCCTGTTCATGCTGAAAAGCAGACACTGACCTCTTTGAAGATCTGCAAACTGACAAACATTTTCATTAGCTGACACAGAGAAGGCATGAAACTTTAATCTGAGCATTCTACCTTTCAAAGGCCTGTGGAAATTAAAGTGAACAGGCTACCTCAGAATTTTCACAGATAACAGGCAGGAATGAAGATGCTGAGCAGACAACAGCCAGAAATCACCATTCTGGGGTGACCTTCAAGTCTGCCACAGCTGGAAGGAGCAGGCCAACCATGGACTCCATCCCAGAAGATTCACCAAGCTGATACCGGAGACAAGGGGATTTGCCTATGAGGAGTGATTGAATAGACTGGGTCTGTACTTGTTGGAGTTTAGAAGGCTGAGGTGGGATCTTATAGAGACTTACAAGATAATGAAGAGGCTAGATGGAGTAGAGATAGAGAAATTCTTCCCGCTTAGAAAGGAAAACAGAACTAGAGGGCACAGCTTCAAAAGAAGGAGGGAGGGAGTGGTTTAGAAAGGAGTTGAGGAGGAACTTCACTCAAAGGGTGGTGAATCTTTGGAATTCTCTGCCCATTGAAGTGGTGGAGGCTACCTCGTTAAATATGTTTAAGTCACGGGTAGATAGATTTCTGATTGAAAAGGGAATTAAGGGTTATGGGGAGAAAGTGGGTAAGTGGAACTGATCCACTTCAGATCAGCCATGATGTTATTGAATGACGAGGCAGGCTTGAAGGGCTAGATAGCCTGCAATTGTTCCTATTTCTTATGTTCTTATCCCAAAGGACAGTGCCAAGATCAACTCCTTCAGCGCAGTCTGATATGTAATGGCCCCCAACACCTTGGAGGACTATCTCTCTGCAGTTTGTCACTGGCAGAAGGGCAAATGGCCTCACTCAGGATGCAAGGTGCCAGGCCAGGGTATTAGTGCCAAGCTTGCTGGGGCAGTTGGGCACTGCCAAATTATGAGGCTTGAGTGTGCATCTGAGGGAGGGCCAAAGAGGACCAGATCAGGTCACTCTCATGCCTGTGTGGTGTCTGTGTGTGTGGGGGAAGGGGACAGTGACTTATTGTTTGAGTGGTGGAGGAAGAATGCTTGTCTTTGCTAAAGGGTTGGTGGAACTGCCCTAGTCAGCAGAGGGGATCATCATTTCAGTTTCTGGCGGTAGAGGACCTGTCTGTGGCCATGGAGATCAGGGTGCCCTTTGGGCTGACTGGCATAAGTCGCAGGATGCATGATTTTACATCCAACAGCTCAGAGAATCCTATCTGACAGGCACTGCTAACACAAATGGGAAATACTCTGATTTTTCCTGTAGCTTGGGCACTTAGTCCCAATTTGGGAAAATTCTTCTGTGTTTGCACACGTAGATTCATAGTAACACATAATAGATTTATTTAAAGAGATGTTCTCTACACAGAACAGAAAATAAAATTAAAAGCAGAAGCTATGAAACATCCCAATGGTCAAATCATATGATCGGCTATGAAAGCAATCATACAACCTTTTAAATATATAACATCCCTTCCTCTTCTATGGTTGTGAAAGAGGGTTTTGAGTTAGCTAGAATTGTAACAGAAGGGAAAGAGTTAATATAATTTATATCCAACCTTAAGATGTTAACAGTTTGATGATGTGTGGATGCAATTAACTGAAATGAAATCAATTATGATTTTGAATATGGAATGTTTTATGTTTTAATTGAAAGGAATTTAATAATGTATTTTAACATTTTAAAAATGAATCCGTATTTCAGTCAAAAAGTGCAAATGATGCAGAAAGTGATGATATGGATTCAAAGCTCATAATTTAGTCAGTGGAAAAAATACGATGTTTCAAATTGGGAACAGTTGGTGACATGAATTATATTAATAACAATGAAGCCTATGTTGATAAAGCATAGAATGATACCTGGCATTGGGCCCCAGCTCGATATTATCTATACTTCAGCATTTTTGCTGATGATAAGGTGGAACACAAGATTTGGAAATGTGTTATGCCAAATAGGTGGTGATCTGAAATTGGAACAGATAGATAAAATGTCACTATATCGGGAGGCATATCATAATTGGTTGAGGTAATCTGTCATAATAAGATTGACATTAATAATGAAATTAAGTTGTATTAAGCTGAATTTTAGCACAAAGTTTGAAATCTTTGGAACAGCTTTATGTACTGTTTCTGTACTGCTTGGCAATCTAAAAGCCTCTCTTTGGCTATATGTTAATGTTTTATACGTATTTAATGTTTTTTATGTATTTAATAAATTTTAGTAAAATTCAAGTTGAAAAATTTGCCTTTGCGAAATTTAATTTTCAAGAACAATTAGTTTTTCTAAGAAATCAGGCCACCATTCAAAAATTCCCTACTTCAGTGACAACAAATTGTCACTGTTAGGTATAATGTTCTAGACACAGTACTATATACCATTAATCGTTATATATCGTCTGTAAGAAAGTCGATCAGGAAGGCATCTGTTCTTCACTGGTTTAATATGATGTTCTGGAATTTGGTTGCCCTTGACATTGAAGTATAACTGGGGACTTCATTAGACACTCACTGATTCTGCATCATTTTCACATGGTACACAATGATTTTGTTGAAATGCATGTTGTTTTGCCTTCACATATCACATGGCAACTTGAGATCCTTGTTGACACTCTACTATCCTTGAAGTTTCTGGAGGTAAAAACAAATCAAACATGGTTTTCAACACTTCTCTTTGAGAGTAGTAATATGGGTGAACTTCGGGTAGTCACATGTGTAGGGTTTCTAAATGACACCAAAAAGCAACGTGATAATAAACCTTGCTCTTTTAAGGCTTTTAAAGAATATTTCAAGGTATACAAATGTACACCTCATGTATAAATATTTCAGCTAATCCATTTGTTGATGGCTGATGTGTGGATTTTATTTGATGAATACCATTTACTTTTAAGATGATCCTCAAAGTCTTGTGAAGTAAATTATCACTAACAATCTGTTCCAGTTTGTTGAACCTTGCACAAATTTCATCATCTTTTTCAATGGTTTGTTCAGTGAAAGTGGATCTCATGATAACAACTTCTGGCCACTTTAACTGTGTATCAATTATAACTAAGAACATGTAATCCTCAAACAGACCAACAAAATCTATGTGTAATCCAGATAGTCAGAAGGATATTGAGGACTAAATATGTGCTCAATTTGTAGAGATGTGTAAAAATAATAACAATACGGTTATTAGGTGATATCAACTTTCCCAACATTAACTAGGATATATATAGTGTTAAGGGCTTGGAGCAGATTTCTTGAAATATGCACAGGAGAATTTTTTAGATCAATATGTAGAGTGTGACATTAGCGTACCTCTAAGAAATTTTTTTTGATAATTTTCTCTGTAGCTATCACAGCTTCAGTTTTTTTTTCATTCTTGCTGGTCTATCTGCAGAAGTCCTTTTATTGCTGCTTCAATGGCTTAAGTGGGGTTTTGTTTATTTTTACTGTGGGCTTCAAGTACTTTGTGGAAGTTAAGAACAAAGAACAAAGAGCAACACATCATGGAAAACAGGCCCTTCAATTCAACGAAGCTACGCAGCCATTTTAACATTATGAGTGCCCTCTTCTACCTATGACCTTTGTCTACACCTATTGGACTCCACAATAAAGGAACCATAATCAGATTGAGGGATGACTAATTTAGGGACAATTTGATTGTAGTTGCGCCATTACTAAATATATTTAAGGCTAATATAGAGATTTTTGATCTATCAGGGAACAAAGGATCTGGGGAGCAAAGTGGGAAATTGATTTGAGGTAGATCAGACCTGATCATACTGACTGGTAGAGCAGATGAGAGGGC